>CM024757.1:28680186-28858824 GCA_014218235.1 Colocasia esculenta | reverse complement strand
GCACGTCGCCACACAAACCCTGTCGCGACGAGCTTCCCCGTCGCGACCTTGAGGACGGGGCCAATGGCCAAGGGGCCGAGTCTTACATCCCACTCACCTTAAGAAATTTCTTCCTCGAAATTAAAAGAAACTCAGTTTCAACAGGAAGCAACGTAAAAGGTAAAACAACGTACCGGTCAATCAAACAAATACGGGAACTGTTCTCGCATCTCATCCTCGCATTCCCACGTGGCCTCGCCACCAACGCGATTCTCCCAACGACCTTGACCAGCGGAATCTGCTTCCTACGCAACTGTTGCACCCTTTGGTCGACAACTCTGACCAGGTACTCTGGCACTGACAAGTCTGGCGCTACCTCAAGCTGCGAGTAGTCCAACACATGCGACGGATCTGCAACGTACCTCTTGAGCTGCGAAACGTGGAAAACACTGTGCACGCCTGCCAACTCTGCCGGAAGACTCAACCTGTAAGCCACCTTGCCGATCCTCTCTGTGATAGGGAAAGGCAGAATATACATTGGACTGAGCTTTCCCTTCTTGCCAAATCTCATGACGCCCTTGATCAGCGAGACTCGCAAGAACACAAGGTCACCCACGCTGAACTGCAACGGCCTCCTGCGGATATCTGCATAGCTCTTCTATCTGCTATGTGCTGCCTGAAGCCTCTGCCTGACTAAACTGACTGTGTCTGCACACTGCTGCACCATCTCTGGTCCTAAAAGCTGCCTCTCACCGACCTCGAACCAGTGAAGTGGTGTCCTGCACGGCCGACCATATAAAGCCTCGTATGGTGCCATTCCGATGCTCGAGTGGTAATGTTGTTATATGAAAACTCTACCATCGGAAGGTGCGACTCCCAGGTGCCACTCCAGTCCAAACAGTACGCTCTCAGCATATCTTCCAAAGTCTGAATAGTCCTCTCTGATTGACCGTCTGACTGTGGATGATATGCTGAACTCAGCCTCAACTCTGTACCAAGAGCTCTCTACAAACTGCGCCAAAACCCTAATGTGAACCTCGGATCTCTGTCGGAGACGATCGAAACTGGGGTGCCATGCAACGGAACAACTCGGTCCACATATAGCCTGGCAAGGCTGTCCACTGACCATTACATCTTGACTGGAAGGAAGTGTGCTGACTTGGTCAGCCGATCCACGATCACCCAAATACCATCATGTCCCTGTGGAGTACGGCCCTCGAATTTTGTTGTATTATTTTAATTTCGTGTAAATAATTATTGTTGTGTATGCATAGATGTACATATCTACGTATGTATTAACTATTTATACTTATGTATGCATGTGTATAAGTTAGTTGTAAATAATGTATGAATGGTATGATGGTAGTGTGTACATGATAATACATACATATGGCATGTATATAGATATAATTTGTGCATGGTTATGCATGTTTTAGAGTTCTGGCCGAAGGCCAGCTTGGCGTCAAGATCAATAGACGCTGATGTTGTGTCGGCGTCAACCATATGGACGCCAACACTAAGTCCAGCGTCCAGCGATGTGGACGCCAATTTCTCTGACCTGCATGCGTTGCAGAGCCGGATTTCCAGGAGCAAGCTTGCTCACCCATTGGGGAGCTGTCCCCAACGGTCTAAAAGGCTTCTTGTCAAGCCTGCGTGAAAGGAGAGCCCCCTCTCCTATTTACCAAGCCTTTTGCAACCCCAGAAAACCTCTCTTGGCTCTCTTTGCAAGAGGAGAAGAAGGAGAAGAAAAACCCTAGCTCGGAGCTGTGCAAAGACCCAACTTTGGAGGCTTCAATCCGGCGATCTGAAGCTTGTTCCGGCCATCTACCACGACAAGGAGGTAGCTGGAACATCGAGGAAGGCATCCCTGACCTCGATCTGCTGTGGAGATTGCTCAGGAACCCGGAGGAGGCTTTCTTGGGAGCTTCTTGGGACTGCCCAAGGAGAGCTTCACCGCCATTTAGATCCGTCTGGAGTATTTTCTAGAGGCAAGTAACCTACCCCTATCGTCCATGTAGATGTCTAGTAGGGTTTTATGATTTTTATGTATTTTTTCTCGTGTCCAAGATCCCCCATTCACCCCTTTATTTGGAGTTCGGTCTGTGTTTCTGCACAGACAGGAACTTGGCGTCAATGCCTTGACGCCAAGATTCCCCATGTGCGTCCAGCGATCTTGCCGTCCACTCCTGGAACGGCCAGAGACCGCCGCCAAATTCTTCTGGACAGAACAGTGAACTGTTCTCTCCTTATATATGATTACTTTCGATGTGTTTTGCGATGAGGATATAATGTAAACCTATTATGCTATCTAATATGAATGTTGAATGTGTGATAAGGCCTTGTAATTTCTGTGATTTGACATAAATGATTTATTTATGGAGAATGTATGCATGGTGAGACCTAGACCATGTTCGTTACCGTGTATGAAATTCATGTGGAATTGGATGCCCTAAATTTTGCTAAACCAAGAATGAGTGAATCAGTCCATGCTCTAAATTTTTGGGAATTTCTCCATGCTCATCGGATTTATTGAGTTTTCTGAAATGAAATTAGAAAACCATGCGTAGGGTTGTATAATCTCCAGTAAATCGGATGTGTGAAATAAATCCCGGGAAATTCCTGTGGTGTTGTGTATATTGGGTTCAGGGTTATGACCTGTTAACTGAAATTTCATGTTACGCACCATGGTGGATTGAATCACAAATAATATGAAAAATTGATGTTTGATTTTCTATAATTGCATCATGAGTCATAAAAATCCTAATTTTGTATGTGAGGTCATGAACCGAAATCAGCATGTGGTTAAATTTTCAGGTTGTTTGGACAACTATATAGTGAAATATGAATTTTCCTTGCAAAGATGTGAACAATGCATGTTAATGTGGGAATAATGTGACATGTATGTGTGATCCGGATTATGCAAATTACTGAACATGTGATCCCTGTTAATTGTAGAATCATGTTAGGAAAACAGAGCCCTTGTGTGAATGAGAAAATGAATGAGAGGTAAGTGACATGTGTAAAGATATGCGTTAAAATCGGTAAATGTGTAAATCGTGCCAAGTGTGATACTGCTTCCATAGAGGGCTGTGGAACCGTACCATGGAAAAGTTCCCATGGGAAGGTTCAATGTGTTGTGATCCTAAGGGCATTAGGATGAAATCCTGGAGGTGGACAAGTACCACTGGTTAGGGTGGAGACTTGTTCTCCCGGTCTGCGCAGTCAAGAGTCGTCACTGTATTGCCTAGGTGGCGTCTATGTGTATGTGATGTGATGTGTCCTTCTTATGGTGGTTTGGACTATGTGTCACGGCACTAAAGTGTAAAATGTGAAATGTGAAATGTGATTGTGATCATGTGCAAATTGTGTAGTGTGAACATGTGTAAATGTGCAATGTGTAAAGTGTGAACTATGTGAATAAGAAATTGTGTAAAAATGTGAAACCAAAATGTGAGGATGTGAAATTGAAATCCATGATATGATGATCTGAAATCATGTTAGAACAGCCACATAAATGTGGTTATGATTACGTGCTATAGGTGTACAATGCGTAGAATCCATGCTAGGGACAATCCTTACTTATGTGTAAACCGTTCCATGTGTGTTTGCTCTCACGTTGTGGTTTGAATGAGAACATAGCTTTCATGTGTTAGATTGTAAAGTGTTAAACCACATCAAAACAGAAATCTTAAAGCATGTGAAATGGTTATGTGCATATATAAGAATGAGTAGTAACCATGTTAGCAATGTTTTCTTTCATGTATGTAAGCTAGTCATGCTAGATTGCTTTCATGTTTTAATTAATTGAAAGTAGAACTTTCATGTGTAGGAATGATTAGAGAGCATGTGATAGGAGATTTTGATTTAGAAAATCTGAAAGCATGAATCATGTGTTCATTAGTAGAATTTCCATGATAAAGTTGTTAATTTCAATGTCACGCATGCTATATGTTGTATCTTGTAAATGGTATGTAAAAACCTGCTATGATATGTGCATGTGTGATAGATGTAGTGTTATTTGCTGAGTCTTTTAGACTCATTACTTGCTTCGGCGTACAGGCGTAGTTGGTGACGACACACTTGCGGAGGAGGCAGTGGAGACCGACTCCGAGCGTGGAGATTAGATCGTTGGTGTACTTTGCGATATTTTGATTTCATAGTATGTAATTGCAACATTGTACTAGCATTATCATGAAAAAATGCTTAAGTGTGGACAATTATGTATTGATTTTCAGCAATTTATTTATGTGGACTTTTAGTTCTTTTCATGTTATCCCAATCATGTATGTTAAATGTGGATGATGAATGAAATGAAGACAGTGGTCTTTTACTTCCGCTACTCTGTTCTTATATTCACGTGTATCTCAGCTGAATGTTATTGTTGGGTAAATGTCCCACTGTGGCAACGTTCACTATACCGACGTGGGTTGGTATAACCGTACCGGTATAATGAGGGTCGCTACAGAATTATTGCCTTAATGTTGATGGTGCCTCCAAAGATAATCCGGGTAATTGTGGTGGTGGTGGTTGCATCAGGGACAGACATGGAAATTTTATTTGCAGCTTTGCTTTTTATTATGGAACCGGGAGTAGCATTTTGGCAGAGGCTAGAGCGATCCATGATGGGCTGCGTTTGGCTATTGAACGGCATCTCCACATTTCTGTTATTTATTCGGACTCTGCCATTCTTCTTAGAGTGATTTCTTGCAGGCGTTTTCCTCACTAGGCTGTCTTCCCATGGTGGCGGGGGATTTGTAATATGATCCAGCTCTTAAAGCCGAAGATCTTGCATACTTATAGGGAGGGAAACCAGGTTGTTGATTCGTTGGCTAATTTGGCTTGTTTTAATGAATCCAGCTCAGTCTTTTCTGATTTTCGCAGCTTACCTGCAAGCTCTAGGGGTGCGATGTTGGTTGATAAAGCTGGGCTGCCTAGTTTTAGACAGCCTTAGGTTGTTTTGCCTTTTCGGTGTTGTTTGGGTTGGTGCTGATTTTTTATACTTCTGGAGGTTGCTTTATGGAGTTGGGTGTATTGTGATTTCACTATCTTATTGGAATAAAATTTCTTCCTTTGGTGCTCGCCGAGTGAAGTGAGACCATCTTCTCCCACTGAGAGAAGGTGCACTCTCCTTGTCGCTGACCCATTGATGGTTTTTTATTAAAAAAAAAAGTATCAGTTTCAAATTATATAATTCAAGAATCTACTTGTATAACAAAGTCAATTTAGGCAAAAATATTAGAACACAATGTTTTTTTTTAAATCTTAAGTCTCCGTCCTCTATTTCTGTCATCCTGGCTAACATCAATGTTCCTCCCCCATCTATTATAATATTAAGGTTTCACATCTTAACCATTTGCTTCGGGTGTTAAAATTATATCAATTACTCCAACGAAGCGGAAGATCACAGTGCAATTATGCGTTCAAGTATGCATCATCTCAACAAATATGAATACCCAGCAACTCCAGTAAGAGGTGTTGGACAGCCAGAAGTCTGTTCTTCTCCCATGGTCAAACATGCACGTTACCACCATTTGAACTGGATACTATCCTTCGTGGAGGAAACACCCAAGTCCTCGTAAAGGCGTCGTACGGTTTTGTACGAAACATAAAACAAAAAGTTAATAATGTCTTTATTCCTAGCATTGGGTATTCTTTATAAACATGCATGTGTATATTTTTTGAATCTAGCACTAACGCAGCTTACATCTTAGGTCTCAAGCCCTGCTTTGATCGAGGGACTGATCGTACTATCATATGATAAGTACATTTCAACAACCTTTCTGACAACGGGATAAGATAGACTCGATCGGATAAGTTCAACTCTAGAAATCCTTCACTTCCCACCTTCTAATACATATCATATATGCAAGTGCTGTGCCTTGCTTTGTTCTCAACATCGGCTTTTGTCCACACCCAAAAGTAGGACTGTCAAATGGGTTAATATGTTCATAGCCAATTAAGACCTAGTAGTGTTAAGTAAGGTATATATCCATACCTTATAACTCCTCACAAAGATATATTTATATTTATTTTTTTATTATTTTTAAATAATAGATATGGGTCTCAAATTTAAACTCATAATGATAATTTTTATTTTTATAGAATATTAATCTTGATTTTGCATGCAGAATATCCAGATGATTCATATTCTAAAATTATTTCGGATCCTCTTATCGGATACAGTTAATTGAATGATGTTTTCATATTTTAAATGATATTTTAGATCCTGTTAATGGGTGTAGATAATTTAAATAATTTTTTTCAAATTTTTTAAAACTATTTCGGATCCTATTAGAGGATATAATTATTAGTATGATATTTTTCGATTCTCAATGATATTTTATATCCTATTAATAGGTATAAATAATTTGGATGAATTTTTCAAAGCTATGATTTTTTCATATATGCGAGTGTTGTGCCTTGCTTTGTTCTCAACATCGGCTTTTGTCCTCACCCAAAAGGCAGGCACAATGGGGATCGAAGACGAGAAGAATTGGCATCATCGCTGCGGTGGCTACATCACCCGGCCGGTCGTGGCTCTCCAATTCACCACCCACCCATCCCACCTACTTCCCTCCTTAAACGCGTCCCCTTCCACCAACCCTGCCCCCCAAAAAATTGAGGAAAAAAAAAAGGAAGAAGAAGAAGTAGGTCTATTAACTTTCTCATGTTAGGTCTACTTCCTTCTCTCCAGTTTCTCTCAACCATGTTCCCGGCCCCGAGGAGATGTTGTGATTGCGCACCTACCGCGCAACAGGGACATGAGAACTTGAGGCAGAGACACTTCCACACGATTGTTGTGGCGGTGGAAATGTCGAACTATATATATATATGGATGTTGCATGCTCGTACAGCAACGAGTTGTAATGTAAATTCTCAATCACTCATTCAGCCAAATGCCATTTGTTTCCATTCTGATCATATAAAATGATGGATGTGCCTAGTTTCCCTTCTTCACAATTCGTATCATCTTATTTTGATGTTGTTCTAACTTTCCGCTTTGGCGTTATGATCCATACAAACGAATTGGGTTCGAACTCCGTTTACCCATGACGTGAGAGAAGCTCTCTTCTTCTTCGAGCGGATACAAGAATTAATGCATTTAAGTGTCAAGCCCCCACCAAATTCTCTAACCATCTCCATTAATCATAAGGGGTATATATATATATATATATATATAGAAGAAGATACAAGAATTTTTGCACTTATGTAATTAAATGTCAAGCCCCCACCAAATTCTCTAGCCATCTCCTTTAATCATAAGGGGTATATATAATTATATATGCCCGAGAACTTCCTGTCGGCAAGGACAATAAGATTATACATAAGTCTTCTTGCAAATTTTTAATTTGCAACAAGACTTTTCCATATTTTATCCTCATCATTAAGAAAACACCCCGCCACCTAATCCCGAGTGACCTGGGCCACGTCAACATAGCACCATCTTTCGCAATTGACGACGTGGCCGCTTACGTATATTCGATTGCCGTGACTGGGTCCTCACACGACATGGGACTCCAACAGGCGGCCCACTCGCGCCCCACGCGGTTGGATCTTTTGGCACCGCTCCCCTCCACTCCACCTACCCGCCACCACTGCCGTCAGGTTCTTTCCATTAAGCCGGTGTTTGAGATGTGGACAGTTTATTGGAGAAAAGAAAACGAGACTTCGAGTTAGGGCTATTTTTACTCGATAGCTGTTTGCTACTAATTCGGTATGTTAATTCATTGAATGATTTGATAATAAAGATAAATTATCAAAATTTTATCATAAATAAATGTTGATAAGTCTTGATAATTCTCTCTCACTTTTTAGATATGATAAAATTATCAATCTTCATAATTTTATTTACCAAATTAAAAATTTCACAAATTGATATATCTTATCTATAATAATTTATTTACAAATATTTTATTTACAGACAAATTGAGATAGCATTCCAAAATCTTCAGCTCCATGGAAGTATAAATCCCAAGAGAAGGGCACCCTTCACGCAGCTCCAAACGTTTGGAGTCCATCTAGTTGACCTTCCACAACTTTCACTTTTTATTAGAAAACTTTGATGTATTATTAGCAACCTTAATTTTTCCATTGGCATCATCTCCAACCTGCCTGTCCTTAGAAGTTGAGGTCTTTTTATCAACATTATATACAAATTCTGAGCAATGTTTCGAGTATATTGTCCCAAGTAAGAGATATTGTTTGCGCAATTTTATGAATATTTATTCCTTTATAGTATTATTCTTCCTGTTTTTAGATGGCTATTTGAGAATCCCAAGTGGCAGCGAAATCATTTGTATCAAACACCTTCACTGTGGAGAGATCTCAAGCTAGATCAACTCTCACCGTGGGCAGAGAGCATGGATTATCCTGCACCTAATTACAAGCAAAATAAATAAATAAATAATACTTATTACAAGATCTATCTTAGCTTGTAATAAAATTGATGTAGATTGTTTGAAAAGTAACTTACTAACTAAGGACTTGACAAGATATTTCTCTATCTTTCTCAACTAATAGAATTACTTGTCAAATAATTTATATTAACTTTATTCCAATAAACATTTCTCATAAATAAATAAACCTAATATAGGATGAGGATGGAATGTTAGCCACTCCCCCATCGTGAGGGGGTGTGGTATGCATGTAAATTTAAACCCTGAAAAAAGGACTCAACATTTAGCCAGTTCTGAATTATAGAAATTATCCCTTGATGTTTGGAGGTTTTAATTTTTTTTTCCTTTTTAAAAAACTTTTTAGATCAGGAGGGGGAAGGAGAGAAGGGAAGCCTTAGTTGTGGATCAAAAATAAATGAGGTGAAGTGATTGATAAGTTTGAATCCAAGACACAATTTGAGCTGAGTTACACTTCGACTCGAATTTGGTGCAATCTCTTACAAAGATATATCTCGAGTTGTCAGCAATTCCAACACTGAGTCGGAATCGCCGGTGGTTCTGCGGTCGGCACTGGAATCGCCAACCGCCATTCGCACTATATATCCAATCTCACTGCAAAGATGAAAAGGTCGAATTTGATCTTCCTGCAAAATTATGAGAGTCAGGTTTCATGCATGATAAGTTCACATTCTATCTATACAATGATATCTAAAAGCCTACATATATAGTCAAACAACCGACATAACATAGATTACTCTGAAATAATAGTTTTATTAAATTATATCATGTCTACGGAGATCTCATGTATTACAGACGGTAGTGGTGAGTTGTACCATCTTACGTGCATACTGTAACCTAATAAAATTATTTTTGAACAATTCACATCATACTAATTTATATATACATATATATATATATATATATGTTGCAATAAAATACATATGAGCATGTCATTGGCAGGCAAATGTGGATTGCAAGTTGTGTCTCAAAGACAGAACAATGTAGACAAGTTATATCAAAATTGTAAAAAAAAAAAAAAGGTCATGGTCTAGTGACATAAGTTATTTCTATAAGAAGGAGGTTTTATCTAGCTAGGTTCAATTTTCAAGTCAAAGGTGAAAATTTTTGCACACCAAGATTTGAACTTTTCTTATAATAAAATGCTCCAAGCCGATTTGTGTTAGCCTTATATATTCCACACAGCATAAAATGTGTTCTTGGTAACATCTGAGGACCTGATTAGTTTAAAATGAAGTTGTCCAAATTACGGATGCTGACGTTACGAATTAAAACCGATCGAGTGGACACATTCAGACGTAACATACGTATTGGAATACTTTAATACCAGCAAAAGCGAGACAGCGGAAAAAGATTGTGGAGCTCTTGTCCCTGTCAGAGAGAGAGAGAGAGAGATAGAGAGAGAGAGAGAGAGTTGACGTTCATGCAAGAGCATATGAAATTTATTGTCAAATTTGAAACCCATGTGTTGGGCCGTTTGGCGGAGTTATTGGTCGAGTTAGGAGGCATAATCATTAGATTTGACCTTATTAACTTTGGCACCTAAGTTAATCTAACTCGAAATTAAAAAGTTAATTCAATTAAAAAGTGAGGTAAAAAAAGAGTTAGCATACTTCATTCTTCTTGAAGAGCTCATTTTAACCCTCTTTAATGTTCTAAAAATAAAATGGAATAGGGCACAATCATGACAAATATCGGATACATACATGTGCACGCAGAACCATAGTAAACAGGTATATGGAAATAGTCCAAATAACAACAACCAAATGATAAAGTACATGAGACAGATTACAATAAAGAACATGTTGAAATTAGGCAGAAACGAACGTAGTAGAAGCGCCTCTAAGGAGACTCTCCTTAGAGAAGATATCGCCCCCACAAGAATAGTGCGTCGGGTAAGGCAATCTCCTCCTAAGATACGACTACCACCACGAGATTAGCTAGGAATCGCACTTATAATAATCTCGTAAACAATGGCACACGAAACCTAAACCTCTTCTACAGTGAAAGGAAATCAGGAATAGAGGACATGTACTGGGCACCGGCGGAACGTGACGCAGCGGTAAAGATCGGAGCTGCTGTCGGCGGCGCCGGGGAGGAGCAACATAGTCGTCGGTAGGGGAACGGGAGAGCGAGCGACCGAACGGCGAGCGGTTCTCCTTGCAGGAGTCGAGAAGACACCTCGGTTACGGTTAGAAAAATATAATTAGGAAACCTAATCACCATATGAAGCGCCTAACGCCCGCGCAGACCAGGACAATGGGCCGATATGAGAACTGGCCCAAAACAGCTCAATCTCCCCAGTAAGGCCCAAAATGCAAAAAGAAGAAGAAGTAAAAAGGTGTCAAGTCAAGCCGGTTGGACCGTGTCATCACACGCGGGCGCCGGCCTGGCCCCGCGGCGCGGTGTGTGATATGGTCCAGCATAATCCCACCATTGTCTATAAGACATAGTCTTATGGACTCTAGGGGTTATGAAGTTCATAACTCCTTAGGGATATCCCATGTGGGACTAAAGACCCCACACATAAGGACAAACTAGCACAACTTTTGATGTACATTTTACTTTATCAACCTTGAGTTTTACCTTTCTTTTATATTGCCCCCTTAACACCCTTTATATTCAACATTCCACAAACTCAAGGTTTGATAATAGGGAATAAACAGAAGAGGATAAAACATACCATGCTTTCAGTAAAAGGTACCTTTCGGGTTTGAACCTTCACCTAAGTATTTTCAACTTTTACCCTCACAGAATCAAAGTGAATTAAATCTTGAACTTGATTCTTTGATATGAGGATTACTTGTCAAAAAACAACATGATATAAGACTTTTGATAGCAATTTATAAACTTGGCGCTTTAAAGGCCATGCGCCATATCCTGTATCATAAGTACATTCAGGAACAACCAATTCCCTTACTGCGGCCTCACAGTTATACTCACTTAGGTGGACTTCTCTAAGGATATACTGCTAATATCTTGTCTTAGTAGGCTTGAACCCATTCAGAGTAATAAAAACTCTTCCTATACAGCAGTATCAGGCACTTGGTCAGGATATCAGGGGATAGACACAGATACAATGTATCAAAGTAGAAAGTGCCTTCATATTCTCTCAACAGATTGTTGTTACCACATTGAACCTCCTTGTGGGATCTCCACTCAGATAGGTTGGGTTGCCTCTGCAGGAGAATAAATGATGGGTTTCAGTCCCATCCCCAACCTGAATTTTGGACTTCCTTTTTATCAAGTCCTTAGTCAGAGGATCAACTAAATTGTCATGGTACCAATAAAATCTACAGCGATCACTCTCTGAGACACTAAATCCCTTACAGATCTCAATCTGATTTGGATGTGTCTCTTTTCTTTTTTGTTGTACTTTGAACTCTTGACCTTTGCAATTGTGGTCATGTTATCACAATGCACAGAGATCGTAGGAGCAGGCTTACTCATTAGAGGAAGTTCTGAAAGAAGACCCCTAATTCACTCAGCCTCCAACCCATTGGTATCCAAAGCACACAACTCAGCCTCAAAATAGACCGAGGTAAGATAGTCTGTTTAGAAGACCTCCAAGTGACTACACCACCTGCCAAAGTAAAAAATACCCTGAAACACCATTACTCCCTGAGTTTTCTGCTATCCAGCTTGCATCACTAAATCCTTCCAGGACAAAGGGAATCTCCCAAATGCAAGCCTAGGGTAATAGTACCTTTTAGGTACCTCAAAACCCTATCTAGCCCATCCCAGTGAGTTTGGTCAGGACAGCTTGTGAATCTACTAAGTTTGGTCACTACATATGAAATGTCAGGCCTGGTACAATTAGCTAGATACATCAAGCTTCCTATAACCTGAGAATATCGTAACTGGGACACAAGAATACCACTCTTATTCTTGCAGAAGATTCTAGAAGGATCATAAGGTGTACAGACTGACTTGCAATTCTCATAGCCAAATTTCTCAAAATTTTCTCAACATAGTGAGATTGAGAAATTGCTATTCGTTCAGCTGATCTAGTAAGAGTCAGTCCAAGAATTACATTTGCCTCACCCATGTTCTTCATTTCAAAATGCTATTTAAGAATGACTTAGTCTCATTTACTATTCCCAAAGTGTTGCCAAACAGCAGCAACATATCAACTAATACATACATACAAAGAATTATACATTCATCACCCTAACTTTGTAATAAACACATTTATCGAACTCATTACCATAAAGCCAAAAGATATGATAGTCATATCAAATTTTGGTGCCACTATTTAGGTGCTTGTTTCAAACCATACAGAGACTTAATAAGTCTACAAACTTTCTTTCACTACCTGGAGCCACAAATCCTTCAAGTTGATCCATATAAATCTCTTCATCAAGATCACCATTAAGAAAGGCAGTTTGACATCCATCTGATGGACTTTTAGATTATATATGGAGGCCAATGCTATAAGCACTCGGATTGTGGTCATCCTAGTGATAGGGGAATAAGTATCAAAATAGTCTATTCCCTCTAATTGTTTGAAACCCTTGGCAACAAGCATGGCTTTATACTTTTCAATGGTTCCATCGGGTTTAAGCTTCTTTTTGAAGACCCATTTGCATCCAATGGTCTTTGAACCAGAAAGATGATCAACTAACTCCCAAGTACCATTAGCAAGAATGGAGTCGATCTCACTCTTAATGGCATCCTTCCAATGCCTTGCTTCGGATGAAGCCATGGCATCTCGGAAGGTTGGAGTCACCAGTGATCTGGTAAGTGATAAACTCACTTCCAAAATCCTTAGCAGCCTTTTGTCTGTTTCTCCTTAGTACAACTTCTTCTGATCACTGGAATCAGAAGAAAATCTGGATGCATCAGCCCCCACATTTGTCATTCTTTCCACATGTTCTGGAATAGAATCAGATGTAGAGGCTACAGTCTCATAAGACAGATGTTGAGGTAAACCAGTCTTCATCGGGAAAGATATTTTCGAAGAACGTAGCATCACGAAGCTCGATTATGGTGTTAACATCTATGCCAGGAATTTCTGATTTGATAACCAGAAACCTGTATGCATAGCTATTTTCAGCATAGCCTAGGAAAAATAGCGTCACTTAAACATCGATTTCATTGCTACATCGACTTTGTTTCACTTAAACATCGATTTTGGTAGAACAACGACTTCATATGAAACAACGACTTCATGTCTACAACAATTTCACTTAAACATCGATTTTAGTAGAACATCGACTTCATGTGAAACAATGATTTCGTCTCTACAACGACTTCACTTAAGCATCGATTTCAGTAGAACATCGACTTCAGATGAAACAACGACTTTACCTAAACAACGACTTCGTTTCAAACAACGATTTAATCTGCACATCGATTTCAGTACAACAACGACTTCTGTTAAACAACGACTTTGTACAGAACATCGATTTCATTTATGGATTATGTTCACATCAACTTAATTTCAACATAGATTACATTTTCACATGTTTTATGATTATATCATCGATTTGATATCAATATCGACTCTCTCTGTACACAGACTGTCATCATATATCTACTCTCTATTAAAGATTATGTTTTAGACAGTTATTGAATATTATTATTTAAATTCTTTGTAAGTATTCATTCAACATGATATTCAAATACATTTCAAATCTCTGTGGATTTCAAATCTTCCTACGTATCATGTTGTATCCTGTAGTCTTTGACATTTATTATGATGGAACAAAATCTGCATGATATATTCTTGCTTATCTCATTTGTGTCACATAAAGTCACGCTTTATGTGATGACAGAATGGCATTACCCTTTTGGTGTTTCCTCATACTGCACGACTACTAATGTTGACTGACAGTTTAGACAAAGATAAGTTGTCTATGTGTCAGCATTTATTGCGTGCAGGGTTTCCCGTAGAATTGCACATTACAAAGATGGACCTGTCAACCTGACAGAAGCTAGAAGATTCAGACAATCTTCCTTTATGTGTGAATGTCTTCCCCAGTATTAATGGCTGCAGGTTTTCTTGCTCCACACTTCAGACCATTCACTCCAACGTGCATGAAGATGTGAGACAACAGATACTTCAACGGTCAAATTATTTCAAAGAAGATAAACAGAAGACTGGTGACTCCATACAAGATAGTTTTTTCAAAAAACTTCTTAAGCTTGTATTCTGAAGATCTTAGAAGAAAAGAAGAGCTCGGTCGTTCATTCAACCTTCTATAGCTCTTAGCTCCCCACAGCAAATTGCCTAGCCTTTGAGAGCTTAAGTAGATCTAAGAGAGAGTCCATTGTTGATAATCTTTGTCTCTCAGATTTTGCCTCAGATCAAGCAGTGTGTATAAGCTTGGTCTTGGGGCCTTCCATTTTTTTTACTCATTCGTTTTGAGTGATCCTCTTCGGGTGTGAAGAGAAGACATGTTGCATCAAGTGGTTCAGTTCCTCTTTTGGTAAAGAAGAGAAGGCCAGCTGCGGCTGGATGTGTAAGTGTCCTTAAGGGGGACTGTACCATTGCTTAGTGAAATCTCAAATTGTTGCTTGGGGAATGGACGTAGGAGTCCTTGAGATAGGAGATCTGAACCAGGATAAAATTGCATGTTGTCTGTATGCTTGTTCTCTTTGTCTTTATTTAACACTAACTCTAACTATCAAACTTAGGTTTTTCTGTCAAGCGTTTTATTTCCTCACTATCCACCCCATTCACAACCTCGTTTTCTTGAATAAATGGACATTTTTGGCATTAATTCTGTCAAAGTTTTAAGCTAGGAAAGTTTGTTCGTGTTTGGAAAAGGGAATTGACGTTTTGGAAGAAAAGAAGCACAAGTTTCCATAAAAGGCTAAGATGGTCTCACCATTCCACACCATAGTTTCTTTTGGTGTTGAATGTTAGAGACTTCCTTCCTCTAGTGTGTGTTGATGTGTAAGAAAGGTAGAGAGAGAGGGGAGGAGGATTTTCGACGGGTGGCTTCAACAACTATTCGACAATTGACGTAAAGGAGACACGTTAGCGTATGAGCAAAGTTTAAGTTGCACCATTCCGCCTTCCTGTAGGGGTCATCTTCGGGGCATTTTACATAGATAGGAAACATTTTCCCAAGGCAGAGGTGATGACGAGATTCTTATCATGAGTATTTTTCTTATATAGTTGATTGTTTTGAAATGTTTCAAAGTTAAAATGGCATGTTGAGACATATTATTAAGTTTGAGTTCTGCGTAATGAAGAAACTATTCAGGATTTTTTTTGAACATTTTTATATTATCTTGAATTTCCATTGCTTAAAACTTTCATTGAAAACTACCAAATATTATATGTTTTCACAAAATTCCCAATTGTGTGGTTACTATTCTGATTTTTGTTATTCCAGTTCTCCAAAATAAATTTTGGGAATTTTCTGCTATTATAAGTTATTCATAATTAAACATTAGGAATACATGTTTGATATAATATGAAAATTTCCATGATTGTGTGAAATGTGAAAAGTTTTCTGGTAGCATATTTATGATTAGTTAAACTGTATAAAAATTTGAGATCGATAAAATGATTGAAGGGGATAGATTTTGTTAGTAAAATTTAAAAAGAACAAAAAAAAATCATGCTAAAATAATGTCTAACAAAGAAAAATTTAAAAAAAAATGATAAAAAAAAAAAAAAATAAAATGATATGTCTAAAAAACAATAAAAAAAAAAAAAAAACAAAAAGAAAAAAAAAAACAAAAAAATCACAAAAAAAAAAAATTAACAAAATAATATTCAATAAAAATAAAAAATTCTTAAAACTGATATATAAATGAAAAATACAAAAAATTCATAAAAAAAAAATATTAAAATTAAAAACTTAATAAAAAAATTGATCGAAAAAATGGGATATATTTTGTTAATAAAAAAATGTATAGATAATCGTTTTAACCTGAAATTGTCATAAAATTATATTGTTTTTGTATAACTGTTATGTCATACACGTGATTTAAAGTGATTAATTTGACATCATATGAATCAAGTATCATGATAATGTTTCCAAAACATGCATAATTATGATATTTATTAATTTCTGTTAACTTCTGAAAAATCTTAAAAGTCTTTAAAATGTTAATAGTCTGACAGTAATATTTACAATAAGATTTAACAGTCTAAATTTGATATTACCATGACTTGCATCCTATTTCACTTACACACAGTCTCTTGTAATTATAAAGCCCATAAAATGATTATGTTAGATAATTCGATTGTGTTATGGACAATGCCATCTTAGAGAGGTTTTAGGCCTACCATAGAAGTACCCCTATGGGAAGCTTTCTGATGACCCGTGGGCAACGGGGTTGAAATCCTGGAGGTGGGCAATGCTCACTGGTTAAGGTGGGATCTTGATGATCTCGGGTACTGCGTAGTTACTTTTTCTCCATGCTACTTGCCTAGGTGTAGAGAATATGTCGATATGTTGTGGTTTGGGTATTTGTCTGATATGCACACCTAAGAAATATATTTATGTTCTGATATATTAATTGCTCAATTATGAAGAATTCTACTTCACTCTGTTATCTTGATATATCATATGCTCTATTTGTTCTGTCCACATGATCATGAGTATCCAAAATTTTATAAGGCAAATAATATGTGTAGGCATATGATAATATATGATTTGACTCTAATATAACATTTGATTTGACATATTCTTATATATGACACATCTTTGTGATTAATTTAAGAAAGACATCTTGTAATAGGTTGACTAGCCTATACTATAATTATGAAATGAAACTGATAACTTATAATAGCATCACTTTTGCTTATTTATATAATAAATTGTGGTTAGAGTTTCAAATGTTTGCTGGGTCTATTAAGACTCACACTTGCCTAAACTATTTTTCAGGAGATCAGGAGCCAGAGTTAGGTGTGCCTTCGGACTTGATCGTGAGGAGTAGATTCCGTTGGATAGTTAGTCCTTATTTCACTAATAAATTATGTGTGGATGGCTCTTAAACCTATTTGATCGATTAGCGATCTTGATTTACTTTTCTTTCAGTTCTCCGTACTCTGATAATTCTATTATGGTTATGGACATTGTAATATAAGTTGGGATGGTTATTCATCATAGTTCCATAATGATGAAGTTTGTGAATGTCTTACTCTCAACATGTGTATATGATGGGTTATCCCCTGTGACGTGTCACCTGATCTGATGTGAGTTGGTCTAACTGGACCGGGTCAGGGGGCGTTACAGAACTTGTATCAGAGAGCCAAGTTGAGACTAAGCATTCACGACCATCTCTTCTAGTCCATACCATAGAATTATTAGAAGGGTAGTCATAGGATCAATTTGTTCTAAAAATTGAACATAGTAGAGCACTAATTGAATAGTCTTTTCCTTCAGAACATGGCTGGAAGGACAAGGGCCAATCGTGTCGTGCCACCACCACCACAGTCTTCTGCAGAAGACTCACCACCTCAAGGTACCCCTGGAACGCAAGAGGGGTCGACCTTAGGAGATCCTCAGAGGGTGATCCCAGCACCACCTCCACCTCCACCAGTAGACTTCAACACCTTCATGCAGTCTTTCCAAGGCCTTGTGCAAGCTATGCAAGCACAAACCCAAACGCAAACAGCTCTTCAAGCACAGTTGCATGCGCAAATGCAAGCATCGCCTCCAGTGCAAGCTCATGACCAGGATCGACACCAGGGCATCACTGTTATGGAGAGGTTCAAGCGAATGGGGCCACCCTCCTTTAAGGGGGAGAATGGTCCAGATGTTACAGAGAGCTGGATTCGCGAGATAGAAAAGATCTTTCGGGCCATCAGGTGCCCGGAGGAAGAGAAGACAAATCTAGCATCCTATATGCTACAGGATAGGGCCGATGTTTGGTGGACCTCTGCTCTTCGCACTGAGTTCATAGAAGAGGGAGTCATTCCTTGGAAGGATTTTCTTTCAACTTTTCGAGAGAAATACTTTCCTGAGCACATCCAAGACAAAATGGAACAGGAATTCCTCACACTCACTCAAGGTTCCATGAGTGTGTTGGAGTATGAGACTAGATTTTCAGATCTAGCCAAGTATGCCCCTCATATAGTTATTGATCAGAAGAGGCGAACCAAGAAGTTCATTCGAGGTCTGAGGCCTTCACTAAGAGCTAGGATGTCAGTCACAAACTTTACCACCATGAGCGAAGCCATTGGGGCAACATGTAGAATTGAGGCTGAACAAGAGGCTTACATTGAAGAGAAGAAGATAGCACAAAAGCAAGATTCTACTCACTTTGTAAGACAAGACCGCAAGAGGAAGCCTGCTGGACCTCTTGCTGGATCTCCACAACGACCACTAGTGCCAACCAGAGCACCAGCTACAGCATGTCCAAAGTGTGGGAAGTTCATGGAGGATCTGAGTGTT
This sequence comes from Colocasia esculenta, assembly GCA_014218235.1. Taxonomy (NCBI): domain Eukaryota; kingdom Viridiplantae; phylum Streptophyta; class Magnoliopsida; order Alismatales; family Araceae; genus Colocasia; species Colocasia esculenta. Next base: position 28,840,070 of record CM024757.1, on the reverse strand, counting down.
GGTATGCCACTGGCAAGTGCTTCAAGTGTGGTGGGTCAGGCCACATGATTTGAGATTGCCCCAAGGCAGAAAGTACCCCAGTAGCCCCAACTATCCTTCGAGCCCCGCTCCAATAATGCCTCGAGCACCAGTTCCAGCTCACCTCGAGGACCAGCACCAACCAAGCCTCAAGCCCAAGCTCGTGTCTTTGCTATGACAAATGAGGATGCACAAGCTACAGACAATGTCAGCGAAGGTACTATCTCTATTGAAGGTTGCATGCTCGTGTTCTATTTGATACTGGTGCTACACATTCTTTTATATCTAGTAGATTTGCACAAATGTTGCATGATGAGTATAGATGGACTATAGGTGAGCTATTTACACCTTTGATGTCCATACACCTAGTGGAACAATTTCGACAAAGCAATGCATCCCTACATTGTTTGTCAAGATTTTGGAGGAAGTTGTCAATCATCCTCTTATTATAGATATGGGGGACTATGATGTCATATTAGGCATGGATTGGCTAGAAGATCATTATGCCATATTAGATTGCAGAAGGAAGAAAATCTCTTCCATAAACCTGGAGAAGAAGAGTTCTTCTTCCGATATCCAAAGTCTCCTTCAAGAAGGATGATTATCTCAACTATGAAGGTTAAGAGATTAATTAGGAAAGGTTGTAGTGCATATCTGGCTAGTGTTGTCACTATGTCAGATGCCAACCAATCCTTATCTATGTCAGATATAGAAATTGTTCAAGAATTTCCAGATGTCTTCCCAGATGATTTACCGGCTTGCCACCTATTCGAGGGATAGATTTTGTGATTGACCTTATCCCTGGCACTGCCCCTATTTCCAAGGCACCGTATAGGATGGCACTGCAGAGCTAGCTGAGTTAAAGAAGCAGCTACAGGAGCTACTAGATAAGGGTTTCATTCGACCCAGTGTATCTCCATGGGGAGCACCCGTGCTGTTTGTAAAGAAGAAGGATGGATCCTTAAGATTGTGCATCGATTACAGGAAGTTGAATCAAGCCACCATTAAGAATAAGTATCCTCTCCCGAGAATTGATGACCTATTCGATCAGCTTCAGTCTGCCAAGGTATTTTCTAAGATTGACCTCAGGTCAGGTTACCATCAATTGAGGATCAAGGAGGAAGATGTGTCCAAAACTGCCTTTAGAACACGTTATGGGCATTATGAATTTTTAGTAATGCCATTTGGTCTGACAAATGCCCCAGCTGCTTTTATGGACTTGATGAATAGGGTGTTCAAACCATATCTAGATCAGTTTGTTGTGGTATTTATAGATGATGTGTTGATTTATTCTCCTGATGAAGAAACACACAAAGAACACTTACATATTGTACTTGAAACATTAAGGGCACATCAGTTATATGCAAATTCAGTAAGTGTGAATTTTGGATGAAGGAGGTACAATTCCTTGGACATGTAATATCAAGAAATGGTGTTGCAGTAGATCCCATAAAGGTGCAAGCTGTACTTGAGTGGGAGGCTCCCGGACACCCACAGAAATTAGGAGTTTCTTTGGTCTGGCAGGATATTATAGGCGATTTATAGAGGGGTTTGCTACTCTGGCTGCTCCTCTAACTAAGTTGACCAAGAAAGAAGCCAAATTTATTTGGTCCGAGGATTGTGAGAAGAGCTTTCAAGACTGAAAAAGAGATTGACTAGTGCTCCAGTTTTAACATTACCCAATAGTATAGAAGGTTTTACCATTTACACTGATGCATCCAGAATAGGATTGGGTGGTGTCCTTATGCAGCATGGTAAGGTAGTTGCCTATACTTCTCGACAGTTGAAGGATTATGAGCACAACTACCCTACTCATGATTTGGAATTGGCAGCAGTAGTTCATGCACTAAAGACTTGGAGGGTTTATCTATATGGTGCCCAATTTGAGGTATTTACAGACCACAAGAGTCTCAAATATATATTCTCCCAGAAGGATTTGAATTTGAGGCAAAGACGATGGATTGAGTATATGAAAGACTATGATTTTGATATCAGTTACCATCCGGGTAAAGCTAATGTTGTTGCAGATGCTTTGAGTAGAAAGAAAGTTATGATGAAGAAGGACTGGAAGATGCTAGGTGATGTTGTTGATAACTTGGTAGATGTTGTTCCACAGTTGTGCCACTCTTTTGTTGCTCAGATGACTATTCGATCAACCATACTTGATCGAATCATTGAAGCACAAAAGAGAGATCTTCAAGTTCAAGAGCTAGCTGGAAAGCCTGGATTTTCAAAAGATGAAAATGGTGTGGTGAGATTTCAACATAGAGTATGTGTTCCTAATAATGTAAACCTCAAGAAAGAACTCCTAGAGGAAGCACATCGCTCTAAGTTTACCATTCACCCTGGTGGTAACAAATGTACCAGGATGTGAAAAGAAACTTTTGGGGGGAGGAATGAAGAGAGATATTGCTGACTTTGTTATCAGATGTTTGACTTGTCAGCAAGTAAAGGCTGAACATCAAAAACCTTCAGGACTCATGCAAGAGATAGAGATCCCTCAGTGGAAATGGGAACATATCACTATGGATTTTATTACAGGTTTGCCTAAGTCCCAAAGAGGTAATGATGCTATTTGGGTTGTTGTGGATAGCTTCACCAAGTCTACACATTTCATAGCTATGAAGAAGAAAACAAAGCATAGAAAGTCTAACCCAACTATATGTTGAATATTGTAAGGTTGCACGGTGTGGCAAAGTCTATCATCTCAGATCGGGATTCCAGATTTACCTCAAAGATCTGGAATGGTTTGCAAGAGGCCTTCGGCACACAGCTGAAGTTTAGCACTGCTTTTCATCCTCAAACAGATGGGCAGTCTGAAAGGACAATCCAGACACTTGAAGACATACTTCGTTCATGCAGTTTGGATTGGAGGGGTGATTGGGACAAGAATTTATCTTTAGTAGAGTTTGCATACAATAACAGTTACCATGCAAGCATTGGCATGGCTCCATTTGAGGCCTTATATGGGAGGCCATGCATGTCTCCTTTGTGTTGGGAGGAGATTGGTGAGAGACAACTAGTAGGTCCAGATATTGTACAACAGAGTATAGACAAGGTCAAGGTAATCAAGCAAAGATTGTTAGCAGCACAAAGCAGACAGAAGAGTTATGCTGACAATATATAGAAGAAAGGACTTGTCATTTGATATAGGGGACCATGTTTTCTTAAAAGTATCTCCTACGAAGGGTGTGGTAAGGTTTGGTAAACGTGGTAAGCTCAACCCACGTTACATCGGACCATTTGAAATTTTGAAGAGGATTGGTGAGGTGGCTTATCAACTGGTTACCTCCATTAATGGATGGTGTGCACAATGTATTTCATGTATCTATGCTTCGAAAGTATGTGCCAGATCCCTCTCATATTATTGACCATGCACCAGTTGAAGTTCAACCGAACCTCACATTTAAGGAGAGGCCTATTTGTATCTTGGACCATAAAGTGCAAGAATGAGGACGAAGTCAATTCGTTGGTCAAAGTACTATGGCAACATTATTCTTCTGAAGAAGCAACATGGGAGCTAGAAGCCAACATGAGGAAGAAATACCCACATCTCTTGGTACGTACTCTATTTTAATTTCGAGGACAAAATTACTTTAAGGGGAAGAGAATGTAATAACTAAGAATTTTTTTTTTTGTAACTTTCCTGACTCTATTGTGAGATTTCATATTTTGACATAGAAACTCAAATTTTGAAATTTGAATTAGGAGAGTTTAAAGGGTTCTCCAGATTTCATAAAGCTGACCATGTGTCATCCTAAATACGACATTTATAAAATAAAAGTATGTATTAATTATAAAGATATATATATATATAAAGAAACCTAATTATCTAGATTCTTATATCATTGGAAAGATATTATGGAGATCTACCATTTGGTGTAAATTTCATTCCCAACCTAAAATGCGGATTAGGTAATAAGTATACATATTATCTAAGGTTTAAAGAAAATGTATACACACATGGGGCGGCTATAGAGATAAATGAAAGGCTTGGGATTGAGCTTACGTGGGAAGCCTCTCCTCCCATGCATGGATGAACCATGCATTTACCCCATGTCACATTCATGTTTAAAACTTTTATTAGAGTAAACATGCATTAAATAGTGTGTAATGAATGGTTTGAGTTAAAAATGTACAGCTTTAGAGAAATAAAACATACGGAAGTTAAGTTGAGCAATAATTAGATGTTTTTCTTTCTTTCTAACAAGACTGAACAAGAAGCTATCCTTAATTAAATACCTACGGAACCAACATGCACGGTTTCCTTCTCCACACCCACACCCACATGTTATTTCCCCACTATACACCCCATCACAACCTCGGTTTCTTGAATAAATGGACAGTTTCTTGGCATTAATTCTGTAAAGTTTTAAGCTAGGAAGGTGTTCGTGTTTTAAAAGGGGATTGACGTTTTGGAAGAAAAGAAGCACAAGTTTCCCTATAAAAGGGCTACGAGTGGTCTCACCCATTCCACACCATAGTTTCTTTGGTGTTGAATGTTAGACGACTCCCTTCCTCTAGTGTGTTGCATGTGTAAGAAAGGTAGAGAGAGAGGAGGAGGAGGATTTTGACGGGTGGCTTCAACAACTATTCGACAATTGATGTAAAGGAGACACGTAGCCGATGTTGAGCTAAGTTTAAGTGCACGTTCCGCCTTGCTGTAGGCGGTCATCTTCGGGCTTATTTTACATAGATAGGGAAATTTTCCCAAGGCAAGTGATGACGAGATTCTATATGATATTTTCTTATATATATGATGTTTTAAATTAGTTTTCAAAATTAATTAGGGCATGTTGAGAACATATTATTAAAGTTTTGATGTTCTGAGTAATGAAGAAAACTATTCCAGGATTTTTTTTTGAACATTTGATATTATCTTGAATTTCCATTGCTCAAAACTTTCATTGAAAAATTATCCAAATATTATATGTTTTCACAAAAATTTCATTGTGTGGTTATTATTCTGATTATATTCCAATATCTCCAAAATAAATTTTGGTTAATTTTCTTCTATTATAAGTTATTTTCATAATTAAATCATTAGAATACTGATATTGATTATAATATGAAAATTCCATGATTGTCATAAAATGTTGAAAATTATTCTGTAGCATATTTATGATTATTTAAAATGTAATAAAAATTTGAGATCGATATAAATTGATTTGATGTGGATATGATTTTTGTTATTAAAATATAAATGTCTAGATAATCTGTTTTAACCTGAAATTTGTCATAAAATTTTATATTGTTTTTTATAATTGTTATGTCATACAGGTGATTTAAAGTGATTAATTTGACATCATCTGAATCAAGTATCATGATAATGTTTCCAAAACAGGATAATTATGATATTTATTAATTCTGTAACTTCTAAAAAATCTTAAAAGTCTTAAAAATGTTAATAGTCTGACAGTAAATTTTACAATAAGATTTAACAGTCTAAATTTGATATTACCATGACTTGCATCCTATTTCACTTACACACAGTCTCTTGTAATTATAAAGCCCATAAAATGATTATGTTAGATATTCGATTGTGTTATGGACAATGCCATCTTAGAGAGGTTTAGGCCTACCATAGAAGTACCCTATGGGAAGCTTTCTGATGACCCGTGGGCAACGGGGTTGAAATCCTGGAGGTGGGCAATGCTCACTGGTTAAGGTGGGATCTTGATGATCTGGGTACTGCGCAGTACTTTTCTCCATGCTACTTGCCTAGGTGTAGAGAATATGTCCGATATGTTGTGTTTGGGTATTTGTCTGATATGCACACCTAAGAAATATATTTTATGTTCTGATATATTAATTGCTCAGATTATGAAGAATTCTACTTCACTCTATTATCTTGATATATCATATGCTCTATTGTTCTGTCCACATGATCATGAGTATCCAAAATTTTATAAGGCAAATAATATGTGTAGGCATATGATAATATATGATTTGACTCTAAATAACATTTGATTTGACATATTCTTATATATGACACATCTTTAAGATTAATTAAGAAAGACATCTTGTAATAGGTTGACTAGCTATACTATAATTTGAAATGAAACTGATAACTTATGATAGCATCACTTTGCTTATTATATATAAATTGTGGTTAGAGTTTCAGATGTTTGCTGGGTCTATTAAGACTCACACTTACCTAACATGTTTTTAGGAGATCATGAGCCAGAGTTAGGTGTGCCTTCGGACTCTGATCGTGAGGAGTAGATTATGTTGGATAGTTAGTCCTTATTTCACTAATAAATTATGTGTGGATTGGCTCTTAAAGCCTATTTGATCGATTAGAGATCTTGATTTACTTTTCTTTCAGTTCTTCGTACTCTGATAATTCTATATGGTTATGGACATTGTAATATAAGTTGGGATGGTTATTCATCATAGTTCCATAATGATGAAGTTTAGAATGTCTTACTCTCAACATGTGTGTATATGATGGGTTTATCCCCTGTGACGTGTCACCGATCTGATGTGAGTTGTCTAACTGGACCGGGTCAGGGGGCGTTACAATGGGGCAGTTGTTTCATGAACAATGTCATGTTCTTGGCAAAATTCCACAAACAAACTAGAGGTATACTCTCCTCCTCTATCAGACCTCAACCTCCTAAGAACCCGACTAGTTTGTGTTTCTGCTTCCTTCTTAAAGATAATAAACTTTTGTAATGCCTCATCTTTAGACTTGAGTAGATACACATAACAGTATCTACTACAATCATCTATAAAGGTAATAAAATACTTCTTATGATCCCTAGTTAGCACGCCATTAAACTCATAGATATTTGAATGCGCCAGATCCAGAATCTCTGAATCTCTAACTACAGAATGAAAAGGTTTTCTAGGTAGTTTAACCTGTACACAAATATCGCATTTCTTTATTTTATCAATAGCATGCTCAGGAATCAATTTCAGGTTCATCATGCGTTTCAAAGAGTTGAAATTAAGATGACCTAAATGTCCATGCCATAGATTAGATGAATCTGAAACATGATAAGCAACAAGAGCAGAAACAGAACTAGAAGCAGTATCATCTAATTTTCTGTTTAACACATGATCCACATAAATTTTAAACAATCCATCAGAAAGATAACATTTACCAATAAAAGACTTCAAATAAAGTATCACAACTTTATTACATTTAAAGTTGAGTTCATAACCCTCTCTCACTAAAACAGAACCAGATAAAATGTTCCTTTTAACACCAGGAACATAGTGCACTAGGGAAAGAGAAAGAACACGTCCTGATGAAAACTTCAGATTCACTTGTCCAACTCTAAGCACCCTAGCAGTGCTCCCATTCCCCATCGTCACAGACCGATCATGGGTGGTCTGATAAGACACAAAGTTAGACCTGTCGGCACACAAATGTACATTGGTCCCAGTGTCTACCAACCATTCATTTGGTTCATAGATAGTAAATAGTTGAGGATTAAGAGTAACATATCCATCACCAGAAGAAGGTCCACCAGTCACAACATTGACCTATGCTAGATTTTGATTGGTCGTTGGATTTGGTTCAGCAACTTCTCTTTCCTTTTGGGACAGTCGTGCGCATATGACCCTTCTAACCACAGGTCACACACCTCTCTCCTAGTACTTCTTCTTCTTTATCTTTCCTTTGGGTTTCATCTGTGAAGTGGAATCAACTTTGGTTTTACCTTTAGATTTTTCCCCTTATGCCTCATTTCTAGGTTTGCACTTGCATCAACAGGCATACAAGGCTTCTCCTTTCTATGCTCTGCTTCTATAGCAATAGCCCTCATTAGATCATCAAGAGAAATAGTCTCTTACGGTGTTTAAGGGACATCTCAAATCCTCCTAAGATCTAGGGAATTCTCTATGATACAATGACTTGGAATTTTTTAGGCATTTTCATATCTGCCTCAGCTAGACCTTGGAGCATAAGGAGAAGTTCATGAGCCTGCTCCCCCACAGGTTTATTTTCAACCATTTGGAACTTGAGAAACTTGCCCACATAGTATTTTTCCAAACTTTAGTCCTCGGTGTTATACTTGCGGTCAAGTTCATCCCAAAGTGCTTTAGTGGTTTTGAAGGTGGAGGAACTGTAAACATCAAAGAAGACATCGGACAGTGCAGTGAGTATACACACATGCCCTAACATGTCCTTTTCCTTCCACTCTTCAACCTTATTGGCACTGTCAGTATCTTTCTCATCCAGAACAGGGGGATCCGATTCTATTAGTGAGATTAAACTAACCATCATGAACCAGACTTTCATGCGTTGTTGCCAACGCTTGAAGTGCTGCCCGAAAAACTTTTCGGACATCCCAGACAGGTCCACCCTTGCTCTAAAACCCACTGAAGAAGTTGCCATGAAAGATATCTTCTCTACGATTGTTGTAAAAATAAAATGGAATAGGGCACGATCATGGCAAATATCGGATACATACATGTGCACGCAGAACCATAGTAAGCAGGTATATGGAAATAGTCCAAATAACAACAACCAAATGATAAAATACATGAGATAGATTACAATAAAGAACATGTTGAAATTAGGCAAAAATGAATGTAGTAGAAGCGCCTCTAAGGAGACTCCCCTTAGAGAAGATATCGCCCCCACAAGAATAGTGCGTCGGGTAAGACGATCTCCTCCCAGGATACGACTACCACCGTGAGATTAGGAATCGCACTTATCCTAATCTCGTAAACAATGGCACACGAAACCTAAACCTCTTCTACAGTGAAAGGAAATCTGGAATAGAGGACATGCACCGGGCACCGGCGGAACGTGACGCAAGTGGTGAAGATCGGAGCCACTGTTGGCAGAGAAGCACAGTCGTCAGGGGAACGGGAGAGCGAGCGACCGGACGGCGAGCGGTTCCTCCTTGCGGGATTCGAGAAGACGCCTCAGTTATGGTTAGAAAAACGTGATTAGGAAACCTAATCACCATATGAAGCGCCTAACACCCGCGCAGACCAGGACAATGGGCCAGTATGAGAATTTGCCTAAAACAGCTCCAATCTCCCCAAGAAAGGCCCAAAACGCAAAAAGAAGAAGAAGTAAAAAGGTGCCAAGTCAAGCCGGTTGGACCATGTCATCACACGCGGGCGCCCGCCCGGCCCGGCCCGGTGGCGCGCGTGTGATATGGTCTAGCATAATCCCACCATTGTCTATAAGACATAGCCTCATGGACTCTAGGGGTTATGAAGTTCATAACTCCTTAGGGGTATCCCATGTGGGACTAAAGACTCCACACATAAGGACAAACTAGCACAACTTTTGATGTACATTTTACTTTATCAACCTTGAGTTTTACCTTTCTTTTATATTGCCCCCTTAACACCCTTTATATCCAACATTTAACTCATGGACCCACTTAAATTTAGATCCGATTTGAGGAGTAGATAAAAAAATCTCATGTTAAAATAACTGGAGTTACTTAACATCATTTTTTTAAAAAAATTAATTTGAGAGGTTTAAGTAGATATAGAGATTATTAAATGATATATCTACAGGGATACAGATGTGTTATGTGCATGGACAAATGGACAAATAGAGAGAGGGAAAGGTTAACTTTCTGCAAGATGCGTATGAAACTTTGCTGTTCCACATCTTAGAGAGGAAATGATGTATCTATGGGGATTGGATTCAGATGTGTAATTAGTGTATGCATGGACAAATAAAGAGAGAGGGGGTTAACTTAATTTTCTGCAAGATGCATATGAAACTTTGTTGTCAAAATTCAAACCCCATGTCTGATAGATAAGATGATGTATTATCTATTATAGGGGTTTAGATGTGTTCCGTTCTTCTGGATTTAGAGAGAGAGAGAGAGAGAGACCTTTTCTATATCTCCTTGATCCATCCTACTTTCTACCAGCAAGAAGAAGAAAAATAAAAAGGATACTAAACAAAAGTATGAAAATTGTTAGCCTCAAATTCACATCACATAATAATGAATAAAGTTCTAAGATCATTAATGGCAGAAATTTCATGCTAGATCGAGTCAATAGAAGGGAGGTGAATTAGGCTTAAAAGATAACCCAAATCCCACAATCAAGGGATCTAAGATAATCAAATGCAAGTAAAAAAGGAAAAGAGAGACAAGGAAGCAATCGCACGAAAGAGACAGTGGTTAAAACAGCCCACCTACTAACCTACATCTACTTCCTAAGATATCTATGATATTTTCTCTTAGAAATGTGAAACATTAGTGCCTTGGGTCACCTAGCAATCCTCAAACTCACCTATCAAATCGTCTGACATCAATGCGCAACCTCGCTTGTTCGCATTTGGCATAAAAGTGTAAGGTCATCTTTCAACATCTTAACAGATAGTCGTCAGTACTAAATGTTATATACTAGTGCTAACTCTTACATTGAGCAGAGATTTAAACCTAAGTTCTAAGGTACATATTGGAGGGTTTAAACAACTAAACCACTCCTTAATACTAGATAATAGTACTGCTAATCCACCACAAGAAAAACATGAGATGTTCGCTATGTACGAAAAATCTTCCTCTTCCAGAACGTTTCCAATTAATCACATACGAACTCACCATGTAACAATGAAAAAAAAAATAGAAATGGATGAAAAGTTTCTTGGATACAAATCTTGGAAGAAACATGAAACATGGTGTTCATGAAGATGCTTATGAGTATGGCACAAAAAAGACTCCTCAGATCTTTCAAGATAGTGCCGGTTGCTTGTTCATCTTGGCCCAAATAAGGTCTTTATGCCTCGGTATATAGGTAGCAACTTTTCTTGTAAAGTTCTGATTCAATTTAGGGAAAAGTAACACAAGAATTAATGTCAAGTTTTTTTTGGGTAAGTAAGAAATATCAAGTTCATGAGAGCAGAAACGTCATTGTTTTTTTTTTTTTTGATAAGTAAATTGGTAGGGGATGGGGAGATGTGAGGAGAGGGCGCGGGTTCGAACCCGCGCCCCCGTCTCCCCCCCCCCCCCTCCATTTGGCAGGGGGGAGACCACCGCGCCATCAGGCGGGGCTCAGAAACGTCATTGTTAACACTAAGATATTTGACTACTTCGTTCGAGCGCATATTAATACTTCACCACTACTGAACCATCTGACCAGGAAACAAAATATATAGATATTATGGATGAAATTATTACCTTTTTCAAGGTATTCATTTGTAGAAGAAGAATGTCTATGGTTTGGAGAATGATGGAATCACTAAAATTTTGGGTCTGTTGACAGACTTGGGGTGATCGAAGCTCTAATATATAACAACCTTATACTGTGGAATTAATTGCGAGAGAAGAACTTAGCCCACAAATTCTCAGGGATTTTTGTTTTGAGTGCATAATTGTCTACTTGAATTGTCATAAGATCGTGTAAAAAAAAAATCTCTTGCTTAAAAGAATGTTCAGAAAATGATTTGAAAGATTACTCGTAAACTTTAAATGTAGAGTCAAAAAATTCCATCTTAGCCAGCTAAGACTTTCTGTACAACTATGTGTTTCAATAATTACTGCTCTACTATGATAGATGACAATAGATAAGAGCCATTGCGCATGCAACTTTCATAGAGCCCCAAGTGTCCTCCATAAGGGAGGCAAGGCAATCGTTCGCTATTGGTCTCAACACTTAGTTTCTGGGCTAGCTAGTCGGCCCATCAAACGAGTCCATAAAACAAAGCGTTCCAACTACAAGGCCCGTATGAACTAATCTAGACCATGCAAATGCACCAAGGACACAAAGCGCTGCTTTGGATGTGAGTTAACTCAGAGTTAACTCTAATTAACTCTGAGTTAACTCAAAAAATACTTTGATAGTATTTTAAAGTTAATTCTAGTGGGTTGGGCTAAATGTGGATTAAAAATGAGTTAATCTACCATTTTCTAACTCACCTCTGGAGGTGGACTAGAGTTAACTCAAGTGAGTTAACCACCTTTTTCCTCTCACATCACAAGTATTAAATGTTACTTTTTCTTTTCTCAAAGTTAGTTAACTCATTTTTAACTACCAAAGTGTATTTGAGAAAAGGTGAGTTAACTCACTATAGTCTAAAAGTTAACTCTATTATTACCAAAGTAAAAAGTGAGTTACACATGTGTAACTTTGTACATGGGTTGGAGTTATCTTAACTCCAACCCATTACCAAAGTGGCGGATTATGTCTTGGTTGACGGAAACTTAAGAAATGTCTAAGAAAAATATTTGGTGCACACCACTTTTTGTGTGATTAGATATCCAATTACATTGATTTGATAGACATTCAATCTGTGTGTACCAAATATTTCTCAATGCCTCATACGCATCTTTACATTCTATTATCTTGTTATTTTCATTTCCATTTATCCACCTTCTCGAGTCTTCTCAAACATCTCCATTATCTCGGGTCACTTTCATTGACCACTGTCTCATTTATTCTTATGTCACATCATCTCTACATAAAAATAACCAAATATTAAATATTTCTCAACTCGTGCGTCCAAGTACTAGATACCCAGCTATGATTTAGGGACCTTTCTGAATGTTGAATGCTCTAAGCAGGACATAGGTCTGTTATTGATGTATGAACTCATAAACCAAGTCAAAATAGGCATTATTTGATGTGACACAATCATTTCTTATTGGTCAAATTTTGTTAACATTATTTTCCCAATCTTTCAAATGTTATGTTATGAGGACATAATGCACCTTAACCTTTTCACAATTTATCTTTTTAGAAGTAACGTATCATGACATGAGAATAACATTTTCATGGCAAAATGTTAGTTTGAAGAAATGAAATAATTAGGCCAAGTTAGTTGTCACATAGGATAGTGCCTGATAAGCAATCTTGGAATTGCTTAACTAAGTTAATCTAATTTGTGGCTTGATTGGTTGGATAGCTAAATCTTGAGCCTACTCTTTTGGGTCAACTTACTTATCGGGCCGAATAAGGGTGTGTTATCATGAGTTAGTGCCAAATAATTTGAGTCTTTTCAAACTAGTGTATTAGTTATTGACTTGGTAACCACCTTTTCCCTGACTATCAAACTAGGTCTTAGTATGTCACACTTCAATGAATGAATATATTGTGGTATGTGATCTTGTCACTTGAGACAACCAAAAGTAGGATGGTGGAAGAAATTAATTTATTATTTTATAAAATAAATAAGAAATTAATTTAGGAAAAATACAAGTACATCATTGAAATCTATCATGTTCGAATGTATACTTCTAACATCTACATATTATATCCTAACTCCTACAATCTGAAATTTTCATTAGTTATATCCCTATGGTTATAAGTAGGCTGTTAGAATATAAGGAATATTATGCTATCATGCACATAGAACAATTAAATAAGAGGTGAAAATATTAAATATCCCTATTCAAGAAGAGAGAGAGAGAGAGAGAGAGAGAGAGAGAGAGAGAGAGAGAGAGAGAGAGAGAGTTATTTAGGAAGCTGGAGGGGCATCTCCCCCTTCGGAGAGAAAAAGAGAGGTGCAATGGTGGTGAGAAGGGGGGGTCTCCCCCTTCAGCATCAGTGTTTCTATTTTGGGAGTTGGAGATAGATGTCAGTTAGTGGAGTATCCACCGCTAACATCTTGGGCACACCTAACCCCCTATGGGAGTGGGTGGCCATCACATCAAATGAGAACAATGACATTGGCAGTGCAATTTGTTGCCATCTGTGTTAGAGCCAAGGTGGTCGTCAAGTAAGAGTACAAGGTACGTCACCTATGTAGCCACCAAGTTGGCAAATGAGACCATGATAAGGAGTTTGGCAAACTATAGTGGGAAGGCATCACCATGAACATGGTAGTGCAAGTTAGACGGCAGTGCCTTTGTTCTACATCAAGAACATAGAGGCAGACATCGCGGCCTATAGAGGGGGGAGAGAGAGAGAGAGAGAGAGAGAGAGGTGTCAAAGGGAGATCTACCCCTTTGATGAGACATCCCAATAATCTGACATGGCTAGACTAAGCACATCTTAACACTACAAGAAAAATCACATATGTCAACGGCTCATATTCACTGACAAAAGAAGTACTATTGACATATATATATGTCAACATCGTTATATCCATTGATAAAATCATTGACAAATAGGTCGTCGACTTATGTTTGTCATCTATAACCGTCAACATATGAGACATTTATAAGTCAGCAGTTTATAGCCGCTGACATATACGGGATATATCAATGGATGCTAGCCGTTGATATATAGAACATATGTCAAGTTGTCAACAGTTCGTAGTTGCTGACATATCATGAATATGTCGAATAGCTTTTCTAGCCGCTGACACATGTGTATTTTAAAAACAAAATAATGACAAAAAAAAGGAGGGGTCGACAAAGTTGAAGGGGTGTCAACGTTGGGCGAGAAGGCGACGACGGAGATCTCATAGCTAGGGAAGAGCCCTTGTCGGCACTTGGAGTAGATACAATGGGCTTGTAGCCTCTCGATCCTCTCCATGGGGATGTGCCGCCTCCCAGTCCCCCATTGTTGGGTCTCCCCCGACTGGACCTTTTGACGATCTCATTGCTGAGGGTTGCGATCTGGGAATCGAGGGCCTTGATGGTCTCCTCCTTCTAGCGCTCCAAGTTGGCCAGGGCCTCTGCCAACTCCACCTCCACCCGCTTCCTGCCCTCTACCAGCTTCTGCTCCAACTCTATCGTCGTCTCCTTCTTCATCTGGTTTAGCACCGTCGAGATCTCTACCTGCACTGCCTTCATCATCTCCGCTGCCTGCTCCTATAGCTCCTTCACCTCTGAGGAGGTGTCCTTCATGTTTGACAGCTTCGCCTGGATGGCCACGTCCTGCTCGTCCATGAACTTCCCCAGTGGTGTGAAGTAGATCTTTTCCTGCGCCACCATAAGCAGTAGGAACTCTGCTGCGATCGCCGATAGCATGAGGTTGAAGTCGAAGAGCACTGCCTTCTCAATCTCCAACGCCAATGCCGCCATCGGTGCCGCTCCCCACGCCACCGCCGCCGCCATGACCTTTCCCTCTCGAAGCGGCTGGATGGCGAGCTGCTTCAGCTGTTAGAGAGAGGAGAGAGAGAGAGAGAGGAGAGAGAGAGAGAGAGAGAGTGAGAGAGAGAGAGAGAGAGGAGGAGAGAGAGAGAACTTGGGGGAGAGAGAGCAGGGAGGGGGCCAGGTGTGAGAGAGAGTAGGGAGGGAAAGGGCTGGGGCGGGGTCTTTAGATTATTTATTTTTTATTTTGTAATGAAAAGTGCTGCCAAAACAATGGGAGCTTGTCCGCCATTTTTTCACCATTTTTTTGCTAAGTATATGTCAACGACTTTAAAGAGCCGTTGACAAATGTTAAATATGTCAACGGTTAAAAAAGTCGCTGACAAATGTTAAGCATATGTCGAAGGCTAAGGTAAATTGTTGACATATGCTGAATAGTTATCAACGACTAACATAATTCATTAAAAAAATGTTAAACATATGTCGACGGCTCATAAAAACTATTGACAAATATTAAACATATGTCAACGACTCATAAAAATCGTTGACAAATGTTAATCATATGTCAACAGCTAAACATCGTCATTGACATATGCTTAATATTTGTCAATGGCTCCATATAGTCGCTAACAATGTCAGGTATATTTACGACCAATATAGTTGTTGACAAAAGTTAAACATATGTCAATAGATATATTTAGTTGTTAACATAAACATCATATAGTCTTGACAAATCATATTTTTCTTATAGTGTAATTGCGACATATATGATAAAATATCTAAAATATAGTGTATAAATGTAGTCAGATATATATATACATATAATGTATTTATTTATCATCTGGGACGTATATGAATGGAGGCATTTGAAACAAATCACATAATGAAAATTGAAAAGACTACTCTTTCCTGGTCATGCCACCATCACTTAATACAAAGCCAAAAGTGTCATTAAAATGGAAATTACTCACATCATTAATGATTCTTTCCCTAAAAGAGTAATAGGAAAAAATACATACATATCTTAGAATACATCATATTTGAGGTTATATCCTTGAAATCTTCATATTATATTTTATATCCTAAAATCGAAAAAAAAAAATCATCAATTATATATCCTCGTGGTCAGTTAGTTGTTAAAATTTGAGGTATATTTTGTTATAACCTAATAGATATGGTAAAAGAGAGATTAATTTGCTAAAATATCCCTACTAAAAAAATGAGAGGGAGAGAGAGTTAAAGAGACATGATAGAATGAAGAAAGGGAGTGTGTGTGTTGAGAGAGAGAGAGAGAGAGAGAGAGAGAGAGAGAGAGAGAGAGAGAGAGAGAGATAGAGAAGAAGGTGTCGGAGTGGTCTTCCCCTAGATTTGGCTTTGAGAGAGAGAGAATGGAGGGAGAGAGAAGAGGGTGCCAAAGCGGTCTCCCCCTCCAACTCTAACAGTGAGAGATAGAGAGAGAAAATTATATAGAGAGAGGGGGAGGTGCCAAAGGAGTGTTCTCTAACTCTGATAATATGTGAGAAGAGAGAGAAAGAATATATATAGAGAGAGAGAGGTTGTTGTTCACCCTTGCGATGCAGATCCCCTTCGCACTCCATCTGAATACGCATCTTCTCATCCTCCAAATCACTGTCCCACTCCATCACCCTTCGCCAAATTCAATCCTGACAAGATGTCCAGCCCCACTGCACCCCATGTCCACTCATGCTAGAATAACCTTTTTCAAAGAACAACACCACCACACTATCGCCGCCACCGCTAATTTGGGGAGTCATTAGGGAAGAACTGATGGATGATTGGTGTCTATCTATACATGGCCTTAGCTCCACTTGCCATTTCTAAGGCGGGAGAGCAAGCTCTGAGTTTGAAAAAGAGGAGGGATAATTGGACTCGGAGTTGCATTACGACGAAGACAAGTAGATGGAGAAAAGGAGGAAATTAGCCACAACCTACCTACTGCAACTATGGTGGGGTGAGAGAGGGAGGGCATTGGGGTGAGATGCTACTTTTCTAGAGGGCCGTCATGGATAAGGCGAAGGGTAGTTGATCACTGCTACCATGGTCTTCTGCACTCCATTGTTCCCCCCCCCCCCCCTGTTCTTCGTGTTATTTTTATTGCCTTGCCTTTTTTTTTGTCATAAGGCGAGGGGGAGAGAGAGAGAGAGAAGAGGATGCTATAGGTAGAGGTTCTGGAGAGGTCTCCCCTTTCAGCTTAGAGAGAGAGAGAGAGAGAGATAAGAGGGTGCCAAATTAAGGGATCTCCAACTTCAACTCCGATGTAGAGAGAGAGGGGGGGAGGGAGAGAGAGAAGAGGATGTCGAAGAGATCTCTCTCTCTGGCTCGAGAGAGAGAGAGAATGTAGAAAGAGAGGGAGAATAGAGAGGGGAGGGGAGAGAGAGAGAACATAGAGAAAGTGAGTTGTGCGAAAAAGAGAGAGCCAGATTGGAGGGGGGCCGTAGGAGATATGGAGGTGAGAAAGTAAATGCAAGATAGTCATTTTACCTTCTTATTTAACTATAATAGATTAAATAGATAGAATCAAATAGTGTGTAGACATATATGATAAAATATATGAAATACAAAGATATAAAATATAATATGAAGATTTTGAGATTATAACTTTGACTACGATGTATTCCAAGTTATATATGTAATTTTCCCAAAATAATATTGTATGTAATAAATAATCGTGTTGGACATCATTATAATCTTATTTCATATCTTGTCGTATTCATATGAACTAAGACAAAATCTAATCCTATGCCTTACTTTTCTTTTCATTATATTATATTATATATATATATATATATATTAATATATATATCTTGACTTATTTATAAATTAATTATACACGAATATATTTGTCACCTCATTACTTATATAAATCAATATATGTAACAAATATTAATCGTTCTTAAAATCTTACATGACATTCTGCTAAATTTAAGTTGATTGTTTTGAACTTTAGAATTGTTGAATATAAGATCGAGATGTACAAAAAAAAAAAACGACAAACATGACGAAAAAGGAGGAGCTCCTTGCCATTTCTCTTGTGCTTCATGGGCCTGTGGATCTATTTACAACATGGATCAAGACCTCTTGAGTGACCAAGCCTATTCTCGATACCCACAACACAAATCCGACATCTATAGAGAACCGTTGATTGCCTAGTTGGTACTCCCTAAATTGCTCTTCTTTATATCGCATGAACCACTCGAACTAAGTCATTAGGTGTTTTTTTCTTGTGGATAAAGTTAGATACATAGGTCAATATTTGTTTCCCTTCTTAGTACGAATAGTGTCATCACCTATGAAGGAGGAGGTCATAACTTTAAAATCTTCAATTGGGGAAGGATTTAACCAACATATCAACGTAGTCTATATCCATAGAAACACTTGTATGTATATATAAAACTATTGTAAAGTTTTATAGAGAAAACATAAATTATTATTAGGAACACATAATTTTAAAATACTAAAGAATTGTTGAAAATTGTAAATAAACTAACTGCTGCTTTTCCTTCTGCACGGGTCTTAAACGTGGTCCTCACTGTGAGAAATAGCCATTACGGCACTCTTAGGGTGTTTGGTTACAATTTTTTATTTATTTTCTCTAAAATTTAAAAAAAGAGAGAAGACGTGTTCAAAGAGGTTGTTGGTAAGTAGTTTTTTTTAGTGAAAAATTTTAACCCTATGTAAATCTCTTCTAAAAAAAAAAAACAAGTCTCACCTATTTTATTTAAAACACTCTTTCTCTCTCTCACAACCCCCCCAACTCCCCCGCCGGTGACCCCCCAACTGGCAACCCCTCCCTCCCCGTCGGCGCCCCCCCTCTCCCCCCCCACCCCACCCCCCTGCGCTCGCCTCCCGCTGGCGCCGTCCCCGCCGGTGTCGTCCCCTGCGCTCGCCTCCCTCCGGGCCCCAGCGCCCTCCTCTCCCCCTCCCTCGCCCCCGGCCGCGGCGCCCTCGCCCCTGCCCCCGGCGCCCTCCCCCCTCCGGGCCCCAGTGCCTTCCTCCTCCCCCTCCCTCGCCCCCGGCCGCTGGCACCCTCGCCCCTGCCCCTGGCGCCCTCCCCCCTACGGGCCCCAGCGCCTTCCTCCTCCTCCTCCCTCGCACCCGGCCGCCGGCGTCCTCGCCCTTGCCCCCGGCGCCCTCCCCCCTCGGACCCTAGCACCCTCCTTCTCCCCCTCCCTCGCCCCCGGCCGCCGGCGCCCTCGCCCCTGCCCACGATGCCCTCCCCCCTCCGGGCCCCAGCGCCCTCCTCCCCCCCTCCCTCGCCCCCGGCCGGCGCGCCCTCCCCCCCTTCGGGCCCCAGCACCCTCCTCCTCCTCTTCCGCAAACAATTTTAAAATTTAATATTTCCTACAAAACATTATAGAACAGTTTTTCTTAATTTTAAAATTTAGATAGAAAGAGAACACATTATAATTTTTTAGATATAAATAACTTTTAAAAAAATTACTCCCAAACATCCTATTAGGATGCTCCATGCTCATCACGTAAACCACCTTAAAAGTACTGATAGACAGAGACTGCCCCAAATGAAGGGATTTTTGTACATACATATCCTGTTAAGAATATTGGGTCATAATTTATCTTATTTTTATATTTGTAGAAAAATTTTATTGATGATTTTTTTTAACACTAAAAACATGTTATCATGACTAAACTATTACAAATCATCAATGAAAGTGTATAAGTGTAACTTTATCTATCATAATGAACTATAATGCCCCCTCTGTCATAGTAAAATAATTATTTAGCTTTTAAAGGGTAGCACTATTCAAGCAATGTATGACAGTCACAAAATAGTCGATAAAAGAATAATCCAAATATATTCAGCTCTGTGGCAGCAAGTGATGGCAAGAGATTTCTGGTGTAAAATTTTCATTCATCAAGCTTTTTAGTCTAAATGTAAAAATACGATAAATTATGACCTAATTATACTTTTAACAGTGGCATACATGCAAAAAACCCATACTTATCTCTCATAAAAGAAGTCATCATCTACATAAAAATTATTATAAGTCTTGTAATAAAGTTGATGTGGAGAAAGTAGTATGAAGAGAGAGAGAGAGAGACAGAGAGAGAGAGACCTTGTGGACCCCTCCACTAGTAAATATTTTTTGTGGTAATGAGGAACGCCCGCGCCTATGTGGCTTTGTGACCTCAAGAAATGTTGTTCGTGGATCTCAGAGTTAGGATCTAGTAGCTCTTATTTTATGTATATCCGTATTGTTCTTATCTCACTTGATCGAAAAAATTTCGGATCTACACATCTCGAGAATTGTATGTAGACCAAATAAACCCCTGAAAATCCAACTCGAATAAATTGGTTTCTTCTGCTCCATCGATTTTAAAACAAATGATTGGACACTACCGTAAAAGAGATGAAACATAACCACTAAAAACTTTGTTAGAATGCATCTTGTGTCCTTGCCATCAGTAGTGATCCGTGAGTCCAAATAATTAAAATATGGATTTTTTGTTTTCGACCCTACAAAATTTGGTAATTAGAAAATAATCCCTGCAATCCATCTATTTATTATTAAATCTCTAAAATCTTGTAACTTTAGTAAATAACCCCTATATTTAAAATTTAAGAATATTTGTTAAACAGTGGACGGAATCGTAAAGTAGCACAAAAAAATACATAAATAACCTTACGTTACACTCATATGTGTGTGAGAAGGAGAGATGACGGAGAGGGATGCCGAAGGAGGGATCTGCCCTCGAGCATCCTCCAGCACCTCTCGACTGCACCCTCATCGAAGGAGGGCTACAAGCACCCTCATTGTCATCGGTATCCACCCTCGGGCCTCCTCCAGCACCTCCCGACCATACCCTCACAAGAGGAGGCGGTCGATAGCGTGGAAATCACGAAGGTGGGCAGTGAGATTGAGGGCATGGTTGAAGGTGGAGGCCACGGGGTGACGACAAAGGAGGAACGCACTAAAGAAGAGGAGGACATAGGGGTGTTGTTCCCCAGGTGTTTTAGGATGCAATTGACAAGGTTAGGGGAGAGGTAGTGGAGGATGGAGGGTGGGATGCTATTAAACATCACTAGCTTCGCCCACCCCCCCCCCCCCCACTGCCACCGGTGCCGCTCTCCCCCGTGCTCACCCTGTTCTCTGTGCTTCCGCTCCGCTGCCCTGGGGTCACGAGTAGGGCTGTTCACGGTTCGGTTCGGTTCGATTTGAACTTCTTTTTTATTCAAACCGAACCGAAATTATGTTCAAACCGAACCGAACCTTTGACCGAAAAAAAAAAAAATGCAAACAAAGGACAGATGGGCGGTCCTGGGTTTCAAACCCAGGACCACCCAATGGAAGAGAAGGCGCTAGCCCACTAGGCTAGGCTTTCTTTTATGATATTATTTATTATTTAAATATATTTAATATATATTTCGGTTCATTCGGTTTCCCTGTGCAAAATCGAACTGAACTGTGCCATTGTTCAACCCGAACCGAACCGAACTGGTCGGTTCGGTTTTTTGGGTTGAACCGAAAAATGAACACCCCTAGTCACGAGCACCGTCATGGTTTGTGGTGATACAGATGGATAGATCAGCCTCGCCCTCCTCTGCCGCCGCCTCCTCTTCCCATCATTGTAGCTCGCCTCCAGCAGCCACATAGGTCATCAAAACAAAGGCTCAATGTTGTGGGGATCACGTCTTCCAAGTTGTTGTCGAGATGTTCATGTACCGAAAATCGGAAAGATGAGAAACCCCTTTCGAGATGGTGCCCATCAGGTTGTTCATCGAGAGATCCAGGGATTGTTGTTGCCCTTGCTGTGCCCTCCTCTGCCGCTGCCGTGTGCTACTGCTACCCTTGTGGGATAGAGGCATTAATGTCATTTTTTCACAGTAATAAGTTGAACTATTGTTAGGTTAGTCTGACCTGACTTTTTTCTCACGATTGTAGACGGCATGGGCTTTTTCATGTAACAACATAGATTTTGGGGATTTAATAATAGATGGATTGCGATGACTTTTTTCTAATTACTAAATTTTATAGGGGTCGAAAACTAAAAACCCCTTAAAATATATTATCATTTCACAATTGAGATTTGTATGAGATTATCTACAAGATGATTATTTTAATTACATTTGTAAGGCCCTCGAATTTTGTTGTATTATTTTATTTCGTGTAAATAATCATGTTTGTGTATGCATAGATGTACATATCTACGTACGTATTAACTAGTTATACTTATGTGTGCATGTGTGTAATTAGTTGTAAATAGTGTATGAATTGCATGGTAGTAGTGTGTACATGATAGTATATGTATGGCATGTATATATGTATAAGTTAAGCATGGTTCCTGCATGTTTTAAGTTCTGGCCGAATGGCCAAATTGGCGTCAATATGGATGGACGTCCATGATAAGTCAGCGTCCACCTCAATGGACGCCAATACTTAAGTCAACGGCCATTGATGTGGACGTTAAGATCTCTGACCTGCATGCGTTGCAAACCCTGAAACTCTGGGGGCAAGCAAGCCCAGCCATTGGGGAGATGTCCCCAACGGCTAGCATGCCTTCACATCACCTCTCCGGGGTTCCCCAAACCCCTCTCCTTTAAACCAAACCCCTTCTGCACCAGAAGAGTTCTCTCTTGGACTCTTTGCAAAGAGGAGAGAAACCCTAGCTCAAAAACGGAGGAAAACTGAACTTTGCATGCTCTGATCCGGCAACTTGGAGCTCATCCGGCGATCCCTTGCAACTGGAGGCCAGAGTAGACCAAGGAGAAGGCTTCCCCGACCCCAGCTTGCTGTGGAGGTCGACCAAGAAACCGGAGGAGAGCTCTTTTGGAGGCTTCTTGGGACTACCCAAGGAGAGCTTCAAGACATCTTTGATCCCTTTGAATATTTAATTAGAGGCAAGTAACCTACCCACTTCGTCCATGTATGTGTCTAGGAGGTTTCTACCATTTTTACATATTTCATCGTGTCTGGATCCTCACATTCCCCTGTTATTTGGAGCTCGGTCTGTGCTCTTGCACAGACAGGAACTTGGCGTCAAGGCCTCTTGCCGCCAAGAACTCCAGTCTGCATCCAGCGATCTTGCCGTCCAACTCCTTGAACGGCCAGACACTGCCGTTAAGTTCTTCAGGATAGAACAGTGAGCTGTTCTTCCTGGTATATGACTATTTTCGATGTGTTTTTCGCAATGAGGATATAATGTAACTTCTATATATTATGTATACTAGTAATGTGGTGTGTGGGAGAATTATTGTGAATTTTTTTGTGGGGATGGTAGAATTTATTAGCTTACTGGAATGCATGTGGAAGATATGGCTATGTATGTTCACCCACTATCTCATGATCGTGGAGAATTTGGGTGCCCTAAATTTTATAAACCATGCGTGTATGGGTCAGTCTGTGCCCTGCAATTACTGAATTTTTCCCATGCTCTTATGATTTACTGTAAATTTTGTTTTGGAAAATAGCAAACATGCGTAGGCTTGCAAAAATTATAGTAAATAGTGTGTTGTGCATTAAATTCGGGAAAAATTTCTGAAATGATGTGTATGTTGGGTTAGGGCTATGAACTGTTAAACCTGATGTTGTGTTATGTTCCATGTTAATTGAATTTTTGAATAGCGTGAAAATGAATGTCTTAATTTCTGTAAATATCTGATGATTCAGAAAAAAAAAATCTAAAAATTGCATGTGAGGATATAACCTGTAATCAGAATGTGGTTAAATTTACAGGCCATTGGGATAAACGTGGAATGCATTAGGGATTTCCATGCAAAAATATGTAATTAATGCATGCCATATGAAAATGAGTTTGAATTGTGTTTTCAACCTGATTACTATAAGTTACTGAATGTGTAATCTCTGTCATCTGTAGTATCATGCTAGGAAAACAGAGCCATGTGTGAATGAGAGAATGTAAAGATGTGTGTGCGCCATGTGTAAATATGTGTTAAAATCGGTATGTGTAATGTGTAAGACTGTGCAAGTGTGATACTGCTTCCATAGAGGGCCGTGGAACCGTACCATGGAAAAGTCCCCATGGGAAGGTTCAATGTGTTAAAATCCTAAGGGCATTAGGATGAAATCCTGGAGGTGGACAAGTACCACTGGTTAGGGTGGAGACTTGTTCTCCCGGTCTGCGCAGTCCAAGAGTCCTCACTATATTGCCTAGGTGCGTCTATGTGTATGTGTTATGTGATGTGTCCTTCTTATGGTGGTTTGGACTATGTGTCACGGCACTAAAGTGTAAAGTGTGAAATGTGAAATGTGAATGTGATCATGTGTAAATTGTGTAGTGTGAATATGTGTAAATGTGCAATGTGTGAAAAGAGAACTATATAATGGGAAATTGTGAAAACATGTGGAACCAATATGTGAGATTGTGAAATTGTAGTCCATGATATATGATAATGTGAAATTATGTTACAACAGCAACCTAATTGTGCTATGAGAATGTTTTATGTGTAAAATGCGTAGATCCATGCTAGTAGCACTTCTTGCATATGTGTGAACATTCCATGTCTCGTTGTTATCATGTTGTAGTTTAATTAAGAATGTAGCTCTCATGTGAAGTTATGAATTCTAATCCATGACAAAAACAGCAACCTTAAAGTGTATAAAATGATAGTTTACATATGCAAAAATGTGTAGCAACCATGTTAGGAATGATTTCCTTCATGTATGTAAGAATCCCATGTTTAGTCGTTTCATGTTATAGTTTAATCTGAAGTGTGGTTTTCATGTGATTGAATGAGTAGAGAGCATGTGATAGGATATTTATGTTGAATGTCTTAATCATGTACCATGTGTTTAATTTGTAGAATTACTTTGGTAGGTTGTCTCGTTATCAGTGTTCAAGCATGTTATATGTTTTGCCTTGTAAATTGGAATGTAAAAACTACCGTGATATATGCATGTATGATGTGTGTGTGAGATTACTTGCTGTCTTTTAGACTCACTCCTTGCTTCGGCGTACAGGTTTAGTGGTGATCACACCGTTGGAGGAGACAGTGGAGAGTGACTCCGAGCGTGGCGAGTAACTTGGAGGAGACATTGTGTGACTTTTGCTTTCATAGTATGTATTAAGGCATTGTAATAGAATTATCAGTAATTGTGGACAAACTATGTATTAAATTTTAGCACTTCAATTATGTGGACTTTAGTTCTTTTAAATTGTTAGTGAATCATGTATGTAAATGTGGATGATGAATGAAATAAAGACAGTGGTCTTTTCTTCCGCTACTCTGTATTTATGTTGGTGTATCTCAATCGTATGTTATTGTTTGGGTAAATGTCCCCCTATGATAACGTTCACTATACCGACGTGGGTGGTATAACCGTACCGGTATAATGAGGGTCGTCACAGAGATTAGTATCAGAGCGACCGATTGAGATTATACATGAATATACATAATCATCATCTTCATTACATGCTAAGTCTACATAGGAATGTCCACATGTGTAGAATTCATTAATAATGAGTGAAAATAGATAAGAAAAATGGTTAGGAAATAAATAACGTAGCTCTAATGGTGGCTGAAATTTATTGCAGCCATGGCTTCGAGAGGTAGACGTGGTGGTGTGCCTGCTCGTGAGGCGAGCAGAGGCGTGAGGAGCGGGCGGAGCAGCAGGCCCGGCACCACAGGGTCCTGTACTTCCCCCACCGCCGCCTGTGGATTATGGAGTGTTCATGCAAGGCTTGGTGCAGGCCATGCAGACGCAGGGCCACACCCAAGTTGCACTCCAGGCTCAGTTGGAGGCTCAGGTTAGCATAATTAATCAAGTGTAGTCTGTTTTATTTAATTTGTGATGTTATGTTGAGTGCATATGCTGTTGTTTGATGTAGCAGGCTCAAGTTCCAGCTCAGGACCATGGTGGACCTTCCATCATGGAAAGATTCAAGAGGATGCTGCCACCCCTTTAAGGGGGGAGAGCGATCCATTACTAGCTGAGAGCTGGATGAGGGAGATTGAAAAGATCTTCCGAGCTATTAGGTGTGCGGATGAGGATAAGGTTACTTAGCCACCTATATGCTTCAGGTATGTGTTAGTTTGTATGTTTGTATGTTCTATAAGTTAGATTTGTTTAGATGGTGCTTATGAACGGTGTACTGCAAGAAAGAGCTGATGTATGGTGGGCTTCATTACTACGTACACGGTTTGAAGACGGCGCGGTTGATGTTGCTTGGGACGAGTTCGTGAGGCTCTTTCGGGCCAAGTTCGTCCCCGAGCATATTCAAGATCGGATGGAGCAGGAGTTCCTCTCTTTGACTCAAGGCTCCATGACCGTGCTAGAGTATGAGGCAAGGTTTGCAGAACTATCTAAGTATGCACCTCAATTGTGGCTGATGAGCGCAGAAGGCGAAGAAGTTTGTGATGGGACTCAAACCATCACTGAGGATGAGGCTAGTGGCGTTCGACCATCGCACCTTGGACGAGGCCTTAACGTGCCTGTAGGCAGGAGGGTGAGATGGAGCAATACCTTGAAGAGAAGAAGGCTTCGCAGAAGAGACCTGCAACTACGTTCCAGCGATAGGATAAGAAGAAAAGGGTGTACCAGACACATCAGCGATCAGTAGCAGTCGGCAGTACTCAGGTACCCTCTGTACGTTCCCCTGGTGTGAAGAAAGAGTGTCCCCACTGTGGGAAGACACATGGTGGTTCCGAATGTTGGATGATTACGGGAAAGTGCTTGAAGTGCGGAAGCAGCGACCACAAGATCAAGGATTGTCCGAGACTTCAGCAGGGAGTCCAGCGCGGAGCGCCAGCCCCAGCAGCGGTAGCGGCAGCAGCGCCAGCTACAGGAAGACCAGGAAGGCCTCGAGCCCCAGCTCGAGTGTTTACTTTAGCACGCGAGGATGCCGAGCAGGCGGAGCATGTCACCGAAGGTACAATTTTACTTCTAGGTGTGCACGCTCGGGTTTTGTTTGATACGGGTGCTACTCACTCGTTCATTTCCTAGCGGTTTGCTAGGCAGTTAGCCCTAGAGTCAAGCATAGAGTCTGAGGATTTAGAGGTCCCTTTGTCTGTGCACACCCCTGCGGGTACGGTATCGACTAGGAAGTGCATTCCGTCGTTACCTGTGTGCATTGAGGATAGAATCCTAGAAGGGTGTTTTTTCTTACTAAAGATGAAGGACTATGATGCTATTTTTGGTCTGGATTGGCTAGAGGAGCACTATGCGTTAGTAGATTGTCGTGGGAAGAGGATTGTTTTCCGCATTCCTGGTGAGGACGAGTTCTCTCATCCCTTGCCAAGGAACTTGGCGGGAAAGCTAGTCATCTCTGCCATGAAGGCGATGCGCATGGTAAACAAGGGTTGTGACGCTTTTCTTGCCAGCGTGGTATTAGTACCAGAGGCTGATGAGTCACCTACTCTTGCAGAGATCGAGGTAGTGCAGGATTTTCCAGACGTCTTTCCTGATGATATATCTGGATTGCCACCGGATAAAGAGATAGAGTTCACCATAGAGTTGCATCCGGACACCTCTCCTATCTCGAAGGCTTCATATCGGATGGCACCTGCGGAGTTAGCCGAATCGAGGAGGCAGTTGCAAGAGTTGCTAGATAAGGGATTTATTCGCCCTAGTGTTTCCCCTTGGGGCGCACATGTATTATTCGTCAAGAAGAAAGACGGGTCACTTAGGTTATGCATTGACTACAGAAAGCTAAACCAAGTGACTGTGAAGAACAGGTATCCCTTACCTCGTATTGATGATTTGTTTGACCAGTTGCAAGATGCATCAGTCTTTTCTAAGATTGATTTGCGATCTGGTTATCATCAGTTGAGGATTCGGAGTGAGGATGTGTCCAAGACGGCATTCAGATCCCGTTATGGACATTATGAGTTTTTGGTCCTTCCTTTCGGATTGACCAACGCCCCTGCAGCGTTCATGGATCTCATGAACAGGGTGTTTAGGCCGTACTTAGATAGCTTCGTTGTGGTGTTTATTGATGATGTGCTGGTCTACTCTTCGGACGAGGCCACACACCGTCAGCATTTGAGGGTAGTATTAGAGGTTCTCCGTGAGCACAAGCTGTATGCTAAGTTTAGCAAGTGCGATTTCTGGTTGCGCAAGGTTCATTTTCTCGGGCATGTTATCTCCGGTGCTGGTGTTGCAGTTGATCCAGCAAAGGTTCAGGCAGTTATGGATTGGGAGACTCCCAAGACCCCTTCGGAGATTCGTAGTTTTCTGGGTTTGGCTGGTTACTATCGGCGATTCATTGAGGGATTTTCATCCATCGCCGCCCCATTGACTCAGCTCACCAGAAAGGGAGTGAAGTTTGTCTGGTCCGAGAAGTGTGAGAGTAGTTTTCAATTGTTGAAGACTAAGCTCACGTCAGCTCCGGTGTTAGTCTTACCGAGCGGTGTAGAGGGTTTTGCTATCTACACGGATGCATCTCGGATTGGCTTAGGCTGTGTGCTAATGCAGCAAGGAAGGGTAGTGGCTTATGCTTCTCGTCAGTTGAAGGAGCATGAGAAGAACTATCCGACTCATGATTTGGAGCTCATAGCAGTGGTTCATGCACTAAAGATCTGGAGGCACTATCTTTATAGTGTCAGATTTGAGGTGTTTACCGACCACAAGAGCTTGAAGTATCTTTTCTCCCAAAAGGAATTAAACCTGAGGCAGAGAAGATGGATTGAGTTTTTGAAGGACTATGACTTCGACCTTCAGTATCACCCTGGGAAGGCGAATGTCGTAGCGGATGCTCTGAGTAGAAAGAGGCCATCTCTCCAGCAGGACTGGAAGATGTTGGAGGATGCGGCTTGCGCATTGACTGAGTTAGAGCCATCGCTATGCCAGGCTTTGTAGCTCAGTTATCCCTTAGGTCCTTAGTTTTGGATGAGGTGATCGAGCAACAGAAAGCCGACCTAGACTCTAGAGTTAGTGGGCAAGGCAGGCATTGCTCGTGATGAGGACGGTGTGATTAGATTCCATCACCGTGTTTGTGTCCCTGATTTGGTAGATGTCCGTGAGCATGTGTTAGCGGAGGCTCACAGGTCGAGATTCTCTATTCATCCGGGTAACACTAAGATGTACCAGGATTGAAGAGGTCCTTTTGGTGGTCCGCATGAAGAAGGATGTGGCAGATTATGTATCCCGATGTTTAGTGTGCTACAAGTGAAGGCCGAGCGACAGCGACCATCCGGCCTCATGCAAAGGATGGAGATCCCAGTGTGGAAGTGGGAAGCTGTCACTATGGACTTTGTTTCGGGTTTGCCTCGATCTAGAAGGGGCAATGACTCGATTTGGGTAGTTGTAGATAGATTCTCGAAGACTGCGCATTTCTTGCCTATGAAGAAGAAGCAGTCGGTTGAGAGTTTAGCTAGGTTGTATGTTAGTAGTGTGGTTAGATTGCATGGTGTGCCGAAGTCGATCATTTCGGATCGAGATCCGAGATTTACTTCGAGGTTGTGGAAGGGTCTTCAGCATGCGTTAGGTTCGGAGCTGAAGCTCAGTTCGGCGTTTCATCCCCAGACAGATGGACAGTCCAAAAGGACTATCCAGACGCTCGAGGATATGTTGAGAGTGTGGTACTGGATTGGAAGGATGATTGGGAGCGTCATCTACCTCTAGTGGAGTTCGCATACAACAACAGCTTTCATGCGAGTATTGGTATGGCTCCATTTGAGGCGTTGTATGGTAGGCCATGCAGATCTCCTTTATGTTGGGAGGAGACCGGTGATAGGCAGCTGATCGGTCCGGAGTTAGTTCAGGAGACTTCGGATAAGGTCCAGCTTATCAGGAAGAGGCTTGTTGCGGCGCAGGATAGGCAGAAGAGCTATGCCGACAACAGGAGGAAGGATTTGGAGTTCGAGGTGGGTGAACATGTCTTCTTGAAGATATCACCTACTCGTGGTGTCGTCAGATTTGGCAGGCATAGTAAGCTGAGCCCTAGATTCATTGGCCCGTATGAGATTCTCAGACGATTGGGCAGCGTGGCATATGAGCTAGCTTTACCCCCAGCTTTAGCTAGTGTTCATCCGTTTTCCACGTTTCTATGCTCAGGAAGTATGTCCGAGATCCATCTCATGTGATTAGTCGTGAGCCAGTGGAGATTCAGCCAGATTTGTCGTATGTGGAGCAACCAGTAGCTATTCTGACCGGAAGTTCAGCATCTCCGGAACAAGGGTATTGCGTCGGTGAAAGTTCTATGGCGGAACTTCTCACGAGAGGAGGCAACTGGGAGCTTGAGGATGCGATGAAGAAGAAGTATCCCCGTTTGTTTGAGTAGTTTGTTTAAACTTCGAGGACGAAGTTTCTTTAAGGGGGAGAGGGTGTAAGGCCCTCGAATTTTGTTGTATTATTTTATTTCGTGTAAATAATTCATGTTGTGTATGCATAGATGTACATATCTACGTACGTATTAACTAGTATACTTATGTGTGCATGTGTGTAATTAGTTGTAAATAGTGTATGAATTGCATAGTAGTAGTGTGTACATGATAGTATATGTATGACATGTATATATGTATAAGCATGGTTCCTGCATGTTTAAGTTCTGGACGAAGGGCCAAATTGGCGTCAACATGGATGGACGTCCATGATAAGTCAGTGTCCACCTCGATGGACGCCAATACTTAAGTCAACGGCCATTGATGTGGACGTTAAGATCTCTGACCTGCATGCGTTGTAGACCTCGAACTCCGGGGGCAAGCAAGCCCAACCATTGGGGAGATGTCCCCAACGGCTAGCATGCCTTCACATCACCTCTCCGGGGTTCCCCAAACCCCCTCCTTTAAACCAAACCCCTCTGCACCAGAAGAGTTCTCTCTTGACTCTTGCAAAGAGGAGAGAAACCCTAGCTCAAATGGAGGAAAACTGAACTTTGCATGCTCTGATCCGGCAACTTGGAGCTTCATCCGGGATCCCTTGCAACTGGAGGCCAGAGTAGACAAGGAGAAGGCTCCCCGACCCCAGCTTGCTGTGGAGGTCGACCAAGAACCGGAGGAGAGCTCTTTTGGAGGCTTCTTGGACTACCCAGGAGAGCTTCAACGAATCTTTGATCCTTTGAAGATTTAATTAGAGGCAAGTACTACCCACTTCGTCATGTATGTGTCTAGGAGATTTCTACATTTTACAGATTTTCCTCGTGTCCTGGATCCTCACATTTCTGTTATTGGAGCTCGGTCTGTGCTCTTGCACAGACAGGAACTTGGCGTCAAGGCCTCTTGCCGCCAAGATCTCTAGTCTGCGTCCAACGTCCAACTCTTGAACGGCCAGACACTGCCGTTAAGTTCTTCAGGACAGAACAGTGAGCTGTTCTTCCTGGTATATGACTATTTTCGATGTATTTCGCAATGAGGATATAATGTAACTTCTATATATTATGTATACTAGTTAATGTGGTGTGTGGGAGAATTATTGTGCATTTTTTGTGGTGGTGGTATAATTATTAGCTTATTGGAATGCATGTGGAAGATATGACTATGTATGTTCACCCACTATTCTCATGATCTGTTGAGATTTGGGTGCCCTAAATTTATAAACCATACGTGTATGGGTCAGTCAGTTCCCTGCAATTACTGGATTTTTCCCATGCTCTTATGATTTACTGTAAATTTCTGTTTTGGAAAATAGCAAACATGCGTAGGCTTGCAAAAATTTATAGTAAATGGTGTGTTGTGCATTAAATTCGGGGAAAATATCTGAAATGATGTGTATGTTGGGTTCAGGGCTGTGAACTGTTAAACCTGATGTTCGTGTTATGTTCCATGTTAAATTGAATTTTGAATAGCGTGAAAATGAATGTCTTAATTTCTGTAAATATCTGATGATTCAGAAAAAAAAATCTAGAAATTTGCATGTGAGGATATAAACCTGTAATCAGAATGTGGTTAAATTTACAGGCCATTGGGATAACCGTGGAATGCATTATGGGATTTCCATGCAAAAATATGTAATTAATGCATACCATTATGAAAATGAGTTGAATTGTGTTTTCAACTTGATTACTATAAGTTACTGAATGTGTAATCTCTGTCATCTGTAGTATCATGCTAGGAAAACAGAGCCATGTGTAAATGAGAGAATGTAAAGATGTGTGTGCGCCATGTGTAAATATGTGTGTTAAAATCGGTATATGTAATGTGTAAGACTGTGCCAAGTGTGATACTGCTTTCATAGAGGGCCATGGAACCGTACCATGGAAAAGTCCCCACGGGAAGGTTCAATGTGTTAAAATCCTAAGGGCATTAGGATGAAATCCTGAAGGTGGACAAGTACCACTAGTTAGGGTGGAGACTTGTTCTCCCGGTCTGCGCAGTCCAAGAGTCGTCATTATATTACCTAGGTGGCGTCTATGTGTATGTGTTATGTGATGTGTCCTTATTATGGTGGTTTGGACTATGTGTCACGGCACTAAAGTGTAAAGTGTGAAATGTGAAATGTGAATGTGATCATGTGTAAATTGTGTAGTGTGAATATGTGTAAATGTGCAATGTGTGAAAAGAGAACTATATGAATGGGAAATTGTGAAAACATGTGGAACCAATATGTGAGATTGTGAAATTGTAGTCCATGATATGATAATGTGAAATTATGTTACAACAACAACCTAATTGTGGCTATGAGAATGTTTTATATGTGTAAAAATGCGTAGATCCATGCTAGTAGCACTTCTTGCATATGTGTGAACAATTCCATGTCTCGTTGTTATCATGTTGTAGTTTAATTAAGAATGTAGCTCTCATGTGAAGTGTATGAATTTCTAATCCATGACAAAAACAACAACTTTAAAGTGTATAAAATGATAGTTTACATATGCAAAATGTGTAGCAACCATGTTAGGAATGATTTCCTTCATGTATGTGAGAATCCCATGTTTAGTCGTTTCATGTTATAGTTTAATCTGAAGTGTGGTTTTCATGTGATTGAATGAGTAGAGAGCATGTGATAGGATATTTATGTTGAATGTCTCAAATCATGTACCATGTGTTTAATTTGTAGAATTATTATGGTAGGTTGTCTCGTTATCAGTGTTCAAGCAGGCTATATGTTTTGCCTTGTAAATTGGAATGTAAAACCTACCGTGATATATGCATGTATGATGTGTGTGGAGATTACTTACTGAGTCTTTTAGACTCACTCCTTGCTTCGGCGTACATGTTTAGTTGGTGACGTCACGCCGTTGGAGGAGACAGTGGAGAGTGACTCCGAGCGTGGCGAGTAACTTGGAGGAGACATTGTGTGACTTTTGCTTTCATAGTATGTATTAAGGCATTGTAATAGAATTATCATGTAATTGTGGACAAACTATGTATTTAAGTTTAGCATTTCAATTATGTGGACTTTAGTTCTTTTAAATTGTTAGTTGAATCATGTATGTTAAATGTGGATGATGAATGAAATGAAGACAGTGGTTCTTTTCTTCCGTTACTCTGTATTTATGTTCAAGTGTATCTCAATCGTATGTTATTGTTTGGGTAAATGTCTCACTGTGATTACGTTCACTATACCGACGTGAGTTGGTACAACCATACCGGTATAATGAGGGTCGTCGCAACATTAAAAATACTAGTCTAATTAAAATTTAATATTTGTGAAAAAATAAATAAAAAGTTATTACTTACTAGTTGAAATAATAGCCATCTTATTTTTATGGCCTGCCCATGTAGCACTGGGATCTCCCAATGGAATGGCTGCACCGCGGCCACAGAGAGAGCAGTGTGAACCTTGTCCGCCGACCAGCTATTTTGATGTATGCCCCTCCCACCGCCGCCGCATGGAAGCTCCTCCCATCTGTTTATTAAAGATTGGATAGATAATCGGGGGGGAGGGGAGCAAGCGAGAGAGCAGGATGTCTTATGTTCCCCCTCACCTCCGCGCGGCGGCGGCAGCAGCAGCTGCTGCTCCCACTGCAACCTCCAACCCGAGTTACCGCAATGCCACTCCAAAACCCTCCGCCGCGGCCCGGGAACACGATGGCTGGCCCCCCACGGCGAACCCTAGGGCCGCCGCCGACTTCTCCGCCTTCTCCGGCCGTCGTCCCGGCGGCGCCCATCAGCCGAGGGCCTTGCCCGTGCCGGAGCCGCTGTTTGGGCAGTGGAAGCCTTCCGATCGGGTGCTCCGCTTCAATCCGGAGCAGGTGAGTGGTGTGGCGACGGTGCTACCATCGGGCAGTGCTTTTCTTTGTAGGCCCAGGGTTCCTTGTTGGTGTGCTTGTGCCTTAGTACTATTGGGCGGCGCTTTTATTTGCGCCCTGGATTCCTTGTTCGTGTTCTCACGCCTTAGGAGATCCTGCTTTCGAGATGTGTTTGGCATATGGTAGTTCTTTTTTTTTTAATCTTTTCTTTGTTGAGCAGTAGGTGTGGTATACAAATATGTTTTAGTTTTCTTGATCACTGTTTGTGGTGTAAATATTATGTACGCCTGTTAGCGGCACTGTGCCTTGGTGTAAGTTTTTTGTGTATTGCGTCTTTGAGACATTTGGCTTCTTAGAAAGTTTAAACTGTTATATGTCGTGCCCTACCCTTTGTTGTATAGTACGTGCTAATATTGCATGTACATCTTCACTGTGTGGATTTTCTAGCTGTCTCATTGAATCATCATGGCTGTCTTGGTCGTGCACTAGTTATGATCTGGTTCCTGGAGGTTGTCTGTGTTTGTTTTCTGCTGAGTTATAGCTATTACTCGTTGTTTCAAATCGTTATTGTTACAATCTCAGCTGTTTTCTCTGAAAAAGAAACGAAGGAAAAGAAGATCTAATGCACCTAGTTGTGGCAATTTTTTTTTGTCTTTTATCGATCGAGCATAACCTTTACACAGTCAAATCAGTGGCATCAAGTTCTCCAGTTTAGCCTATGTGTCTCTGCACCCAATGCTAATATGGAATTTTATTTTCTGCCACATGTCTAAAATCAGATTCTCAACATGAACATGTTGTTTCATGTTTCATCCAGTAACGTGTTTGTATACAACATCTGATGCTCATTGCTGGCATCACCACCCCAGGGTCACATGATGCTTTGGGGCATGTTCTAGTTGTTAATCTTTCTTGGTTGCCAGGGTCAGTAATAATTTAAAAATTTAAACAAACTTTAGTCATCATCTACTGTCCTCAAAGTGACTACTTCAAATTGAGATTGGTAAAAGGGTGACAGAAAGGTACAACGAGGTGAATGCATTCAGGAAGTAAAAAAAAAATTATGATTGTCACATGATGTTGATTCTTTTGGTTCTTAATAAGACAGCAATGTGACAGGAGTGGCACATTTACTCATAGTTAGGACAGGTATTATGCTGATGAATAGTGAGTAGCATCAAGCCAACCAAGTGAAGCTACATGGCATCATGCAATGTAGTAGACTAGGCTTATCCTCAGACAACTCACCCTGAGGCATTAATTATTTAGAGTTGTGGACATGTTACACCTTCTGGTCACTTAGGTATCGCCAGACAGCTTGTAGCTTGTAGGTCTATATGCCATCCTTCCCAGTAAAATCATTTGTTAGGAACTTTACTATTTTCATCTAAAAGAATAATTGTACTCGGAATGTGATTTTGGAGAAAGCTCCTGACTTAAGAAAAGTGAGATTTGGTTTGTTAGCCTTGGGCAAGGTCACCCCAACCCAGGAGAACTGAGACATTAGCAACCCAGGAGAACTGAGACATTAGCAGATGGAGATGGGAACCTGTGGAAAACTTCTCACTTATATCTGCCACAATGATGCTTTTGTAGGGACTGGGAGGATGGAATCCTCTCGGAAGAACCAAGTATGGGATAGTAAATTACTGCTGAAGATAAAATGTTTTGTGGAATTTTCATGGAAAATGATTAGAACAGGCCCTAGAATGAAAAAGATTGAGAAGCTAAGGGAGTGCGCATTTTTTGTGGATGTTTTGAGATAAAAAATATGGGGCATCTTTTCATCAACTGTGGCATCATCACTCTTCTCGATAAAGTCACCTGGCCCAAACCTTTGAAGCCCAGATTTGCTCCATGAATGAGAAGGCACTAAGAAGAAGTGTGGAACTGGAATATGAGCTTACCCGCAATGCCATGGGAAATATGGGAAGAAATAGCAGAGTTTTCAGAAATGAATTCCAACAACCAAGTGAAGGCATGGAGTATAGCAAGTGCTTGCTTGTGTTTCATTTTTCATCTGTGCTTCCCTTCTAGTCTTTTATGGCATCTGTGAAGAGTGTCTAATGATGTCTTGGTATTAGTGCAATTTGATGAGACATTACAAAACTGAAGCCTTTGGACTTGGGAATAAATTATTCATTGCATGCTTATATTCTAATTGCTTGTAATTAAGCTTCTGATTATCCTGGTCATTGCACAATGTCATCTGCACAGCTGCACTAGATTCTTAGAGCCTTTAGATGTTCTACTGACTTGATGTCAATATAAATGTGCACTATTTTCTTTTGAGAAATCCCTACTCTCTCTCTCAGGGTGCAAGCATACATCCGAATAAGCTTAACGGTGTAATCAGGTCATTAGCAAGTTGGGCAATTCTGAAGGAATACAAAGCTTCATGTTTTCTTGCATTCTAATTGGCATTCTATGACATTCTTTAGATTGAAGAAGTTCGGTTGCGGCTAAATGTGGATGTTGCTGTTCCATCTGATTCAACCCCTGCACCAGCACCTATTGAATCATTCACGGATATGGTAAAATTTTTATTTTCCATCCCAGTGTATGGCACAAAGTTTATCTCTTTTCTATTTCTACTCGTTCTATTGAGGTCCAAGCCAGTTTTCTGTCTGCTGCTGCAATTTCTATGTCATTATCTTTTGTCTACAGTGTTTGCATGCTAGCATCATGAAGGATATTGCTTACCATGAATACACAAGGCCTACATCTATCCAGGCACAAGCTATGCCTGTTGCTCTTAGCGGTAGGGATCTGTTAGGTTGTGCTGAGACTGGGAGCGGGAAAACTGCTGCCTTTGCTATTCCCATGATTCAGGTTTTCTCCACTTTGCCTCTTGTGATAAAGGAACATTTAGTTTATGCTTTCATATTTCTTGGTCTCCATTTCTGAAATCCACTCTGCAGCATTGCGTGGCTCAACCGCCCATTCGCGAGGGTGATGGACCTTTGGCATTGGTCTTGGCTCCAACCAGAGAGCTGGCCCAACAAATTGAGAAAGAGGTATGATAAATTCTTCACTTCTGTTTGGGCTAACAGTTGCCTCCTGGTGAGGCTACATGCACTGCTAGTTGTATTCTGCCACTTTGTTGAATAAAACCCTTCAACAATCTTAGGGGAAAAAAAGGTCTTAGGACCTGTCTGGAGTTATATGGGAGAATGAATTAAGGGTGAGCAAAGAGAAATGCATTAAACATCTTTTGGGCTACATAGATGTGGTTGCCGCATAATTCGGACTTGCAGTCATGCGGTATATCATACTAGTTAATGGTTAAAAACTTTGGCATGCTATATATGTCAGTTTGTCGGAGTTGGTCTGTTTTCATGATTTCATCTCATCACGGTGGATTTCTTTGCTGCTTTCTCTTCATCATGGATTTTGATATCATGTGTGGCTTTTTTTCTTAACCCTATTTTGTAACCTCAGGTCAAAGCTTTCAGTAGATCACTGGAGACTTTCAGGACCGCCATAGTAGTTGGTGGAACAAATATTGCAGAGCAGGTAAACTAAGTGATGACTTGGTCTTCTTCAAATGTCATTAAGTTCTTTGGCAGTGAATGTACATAATGGTGCTAATATTAATGAAGCTTTGTGAAGAATATTAGACACAAAAATGATTGAACTTACCTTGGAAACTATAATTGACTTCCTTGGATGTTATATCAAACTTTTTGTTTATTTATGTATTATATTTGTGCAAAATTTACTTTTTCACTTTAGTATTATTGGCGGTGTCAGATATTCCTGCTATGGTATTTGGTTTGTGGGGTGTGTTTTAGCATTTATTTCTTATTTGTGTAACAGAGATCTGAGCTAAGGAGAGGCGTTCACATTGTGGTAGCGACACCAGGAAGATTTATTGACCATTTGCAGCAAGGAAACACCTCGCTTTCAAGGATATCATTTGTTGTGCTAGATGAAGCTGATAGAATGCTGGATATGGGATTTGAGCCTCAGATTAGAGAGGTAATCTATGATGCCCAGATTTAGTTGTTCTATTTTACCTCCATTGTTTTTTTTCCCCTGAAAGTGGGTGGTACCACATGAATATATTAAGAGAGAGAGAATATACAAGTATATGTGGGTCCAAACCCAAGAAGAAGCTAACCCCAAAACACCTATACATCAAAAACACACCAAGGTGGTGAAAGAGACTAATCTCCCAAAGACCTAAGAGGAGGAGATAAAGATGAATTTACATTAGAGAGAGTGGCCGTCCACTCCTTCACCCTATCCCAAACAAAAAGTAACAAAGCTTCCTCCGCATGAAACTCCCTTGTAAAGATATGGTGATTGCGTTCCCCCCACATGCCCATAAGGTGGCATGAAGAATGAGCCACCACACCGACCTATTTGACTTGAGGGGCCAAGGCCTATGCCAATCTTGAAGCAAAGAGGAGATGCTACCCCACAGGGTAATAGAACAACAAGTCTTTCTAGCAATCCTCCTTCATATCTTCTGAGAATATGAGCAGCCCACAAAAAGGTGATCTAACGACTCCTCCTCAGTACCAGAAAGAGAACATGTGAGACTCAAATCCGGCCCAAGCACCCTCCCCAGCTTGCAGGTGATAATCACGAAGCAAACTCAGGAGGGATTGGAACTGCTCCACCTCCTCCTGACGGAAATCACGCCTAAAAGTCGGGGCCCATAAGCCACTTGGGACCTGTTGGTCAAAAGCCTGTGCCACAAAACCATCGTTGAACTATTGAAGTAGCAAATAGGCGAGGAAAAAGGGACTCCAAAGTGAAGTCACCACACCATCTGTCCTTCCAAAAGAGACACTTGCGGCCATCTCATAGTTTCACTTGCATTCTAGAAATAATAAGGTCCTTGCAAGCGAAAATATCCCTCCATAGGGGGAGGTCATGTGACAAGGCAGGGGGGGAGGTCCCAAACTCTGGAGGAGGGAAAATAGCAGCTTCTGATAACATCAATCTATAACCCCTCTTCTCCATTCCCCAACCGCCATAACCATTTGCCAAGGAGAGCCAAATTAAAGCTTTTGATATTCTTGAGCCCTAGTCCCCCATGCTTCTTGGGGGTGGTAATCCTACCTCAAGAAATGTCATGCCACTCTCTATATCTGTCTCCAGAACCATGCCAAAAGAATCTGCTTTGGATGGAATGAAGCTTCCTAGCCATGAAACATGGGATGTGGAACTTAGAGAGAAAGTAGGTGAGGAGATTGTCCAAAATTGAACTGCATAAAGTAAGGTGGCCCCCATAAGACAACAATTGAGCCTTTCACCCAGTAAGTCTGGACTCGTACCGTTGAATAATGGGCCGTCCATCAGCACAATGGGAGGCCCCCGGGAAAAGAGGGAGGCCTAGGTATGAGATCGAGAAGTCTCCTATAGCTCAACCCAACATAGTGGCAGCCCTCCATAAGGATCTGTCCTCCAAGTTCACACCAACTAGCAAACTTTTATGGAAATTAATCTTCAAACTAGTAACCTTCTTTATAAAACTCCAGCAAAAGCCTCACCATAACATGCGATTCGCCCACATCTTCCAG
This sequence comes from Colocasia esculenta, assembly GCA_014218235.1. NCBI lineage: Eukaryota > Viridiplantae > Streptophyta > Magnoliopsida > Alismatales > Araceae > Colocasia > Colocasia esculenta. Next base: position 28,800,541 of record CM024757.1, on the reverse strand, counting down.
AAATAAAATAGTATCATCAACATACTGAAGATGAGAAAGTGAGGACCATATCTGCGAACCTGAAAACCCCTGATCAGCTCGGAAGCCTCGGCCTTTTGCCATACCCTACTAATTACACTTGCCACCAGCACAAAGAGAAAGGGAGAAAGAGGGTCCCTTTGGCGTAGACCCCGACCCCGACCCCTAGGGAACCATGACGACATCTCCCATTAATAAGAACATCGAAGGAAGCTGAAGTAACACAAGCTCTAGCCCACTTAATCTAGGCGGCCCCAAACCCCATCTTGTGTAGGACATCGAAGAGATAATGTCAGTTGACCCTGTCATAAGCTTTTTCAAAATCCAACTTTAGAACCACGCCCTTCCTCCTCTATTGTTTAAGGCATAAATACACTTGTGCACCACTAAGAAGTTATCCAAAATATGTCCCCCTCCAATGAAAGCTCTCTGAAAATGATTGACCAAAGAATCCATCACAAGAACCAATCTCCCTGCTAAAACCTTGGTGATTATCTTGTAAGTGCCATTAAGTAAGTTGATAGGCCGGAAATCCCTAAAGTCCTGGGTACCAAATTTCTTCAGAATGAGAACCAAAATAGTCTTGTTGATACCACCCAAGTGAGCTCTACCTTCTACGAATTCCTTCAATGCTGCAATGAGATCCTTCTTGATGATACTACCAAACTTTGGTAAAAGAATGAGGGGAATTCCATTAGGGCAAAGCCAGGGGCCCTGTCGCCTGCCGGGGAAAAATTAGCTTGGTGCACCTCCTCTGAAAAAGGGAGAGAAATAGCCTCCCGCTTCTCTGAGGAGAGACCGGGAAGGAGGTTTGTAGCAATCCTCCCTATACAAGAAGAATCTTCCGAGAATGATGATGAATAGAAGATTCTCGCCTGGTCTCTAATGTCCACCTGAGATGAGAAATAGCGATCCCCCACCTTGATGCTAGAGATGTAGTTAAACCTTTCACAAAGCAATCCTCTGGAAGCAGACAATATTCATGTCCCCCTCTTTAATCCATCTATCCCTTAATCTTTACCTCTAATAAATCTCCTCCCTGGTCAGTAGCTCATCAAATGTCGTCTCAGTGAGTCCTCTCTGATCTGTCTTCCTCCTCCATAAGGCTTACTTCCTTCAAGTTGTCCAACACTGCAAGATGCTACAAAATCCTTTCCTTAGCCACCCGTTCGGGAAGGGCTTTACGTGCCCCCCCAAGATTAGAGAATACATGCAGTATGCTTCAGCTTCTTGACAGTGTGCCCATAGTAGAGTAACTAGAGATTGAGGGAGCAGAGGTCACAGGGGAAGAGAAGACAGACGATGGGAGAGGAGAAGGAAGAGAACGCAGACGAAGGGGGGAAGAAGAAGGGACGACAGGGGGAGAGAAAAAGGGGGGGGGGTCAAAGAGAGAACCACACACAAGGCAGCGCCTCCAAACTTCCTGCGATTTCTTCTTCTATTCTTCTATTCCTCTTCTCTCTCAAAAGACTTCTTACAAGTTATATAGGACAGAAGCCCTACTATTCATCTATTCTCTGGACCAAAATGTCCCTAGACAATGACAAAATAACAACTTTGTCCCACATCTACAAATAAACTTCACCTTCTTGAAACTAGACATTTAATTCTACTTGGCCACAATAAACTCCACTAAAAATAAAAATTACATAATAATAATAAAATTGATGTCAACATATCGGTCGTCTGCAGTCTCGAGTCTCGTTCTGCGTCCGTCACGAGTCACGGTCCCCGTCAATCTCCCTCACTTCGAAAAAATTCGCCCTCGAATTTTAAAGTGTTGAAGTAGGAAGAAGACATACACCAGAACTGGAGTTAAATACGCCATACGAATCATAATATCACAAATCTCGAACTGTCGACCAGAGTCTACCTCACGGAAATCTAACCACACCACATCAAAGTCACCGGAATCAATGTTAAAAAGCACATCTATCATAGACGGATGACTGCCAGAGAGTGTTGAGATCTCGAATAAATGATCAGAAAGTGCATCAAAATCGGCTTCAATCATCAGAGTGATCCCATGACTCCACTATATGAGCTATCTCACGTACTTCAATGGAGTCAGTCATAGCTACATTCTCAATCATCTCCTTAGGCTCTACCATAGTGGGTGGCAGTGGGCAATGCACCTCTATCTGAGCATCATCCACAGTTGGCAAAATTGTAGACTCTAATTTCTGTTTCAGTGTCACTTGGGAATCAGGTTGACAAGCTTTAACATGTGAACTTCTTTGAACTTTAGGCACATAGGCAGGAAACTTGAATAGGCACTTTGACAGAGAAAATTAAAAAAAAAAAAACTGACATCATGGTGACACTAGGTGATGTCACCATCGGTTGGCCTCCAACCGATGGTGACCTCACAATGATGTCACCATCGGTTGGTCCCTCCAACCGATGGTGACCTCACATGAGGTCACCACGGTTGGCCTCCAACCGATGGTGACCTCATCATGAGGTCACTATCGGTTAGGCGCAACTGATGGTGACTCATCATGAGGTCACCATCGGTTGGGCTCTCTCTTCTCTCCCACGCATTGTAAAGGGGCCAAAACCCCTATAAATACCCCCCCCCTATTCCATAAGGAACGGGGGTTCGGAATTGGCTCCGGCGAAACCCTGTTGAAAATTCCAGAAAAATAGAAAAGAGCATTTGCTCATTCCCTCTCTCATTCTCCAATCCCCCTTGCTTGGTGTACGAAGGTACAAATCCCCTTCTTTAGCCCGATAGGCCAGGCGCGGAGAGGAGAGTGGTCGGCGCAATCGTCATCGACATTCCTTCTTAATCCCCATCCCCCACATCGAGCAAGTCTCTGTGGGGTGATATTCCCGAGGTTTAAATGCCGTCCATATCGAGCAAGTCTCTATGGACACATGGTATTTAAATACCCATGTTCTCCCCGCCCATCGAGCAAGTCTCTGGGATGGTGGATTTTGTGCTTGTATGTATATGTTTTCTTGAGGAGACTCTGCCCAAGCGGAGGTTCTGCCCAAGGACATATTCGTATATTCACAAATTTGTGTTCTTATATATATGTTTCTTAAGACGAAACTCTGCCCAAGTGGAGGTTCCGTCCAGGAACACATATATAAAGATTACAAATTTGTAATTATACAAATATGTTCCTTAAGGAGAATCTCGCCCAGGCAAAAATCTTTCTCAGGGGACATATCCATATAAACACAAACTCGTGTTATATGTATATGTTTCTTAGAGGAAACTCTGCCCAAGCAGAGGTTCTGCCCAAGAACATATTCGTATATTCACAAATTGATGTTCTTATGTATATGTTCCTTAGGGGGAAACTCTGCCCAAATGGAGACTCCCCTAAGAACATATCCATAAAATCACAAATTTGTGCCTATACGCATATGTCTCTTAGGAGGAATCTTGCCCGGACAAAAGTTCCCTCTAAATTCATATCCGTATAATCACAAACTTCATGTTTATATAAATGTATTTCTTAGTGGAATCTCTGCCCAAATAGAGACTCTGCCCGAGAACGTATCTATATAATCGCAAATATGCCCCATTGTGTATATGTTTCTCAAAAGGGAATCCCGTTCATACGGGGGGCACCTTCCCATCGGACACTATGCTCAAATAGAGATACCGTTTGAGAATATATTCACAAAGTGCAAATTTGTGTTTATACACATATATCTCTTTAAGGCAAAATCCCTCCGGGCAAAGCTTCTCCCGAGAACATATGGACATAAGCATACGCCCATATAAATACACCACTACAAGGATACCCTGCCTAAGCAGGGACTTGCCAAGACATACTCATATATTAAAAAAAAAGGGGATTGTGATAATATACACACATCCAAAGAAAAAGGAGGATAAGACAAGAACTGCGCTCAGATACTCCAAATGGGAGCACATATGCACCTTCACGAGAACCATACCCGTGGAAATGGACTTTGGACAGTAATCACAAATGGGACAAGGACTTTCATGGAGATACATCCATATGCTCTCCGGAAATTGTACCCGCACAAGTGCGAAATGAGGAGAAAAGAAACTCTACCTCAAACTCGGACTTTGCTCAGAAATGGCATTGTGAAAGAACCTCATATAAAAATTTGCACAGTTATCCTTCTAATACGGAAGTATTGCTCTGGTTATAATACCCCCAAGTTCAAATCAATATCCACGGGTATATACCCGTTCATAATAATAATCCTCATGTTTTCCCAAATAAAAATGCCTAACCAACCCTTCGCAAAAAAAGAAAAGACCTCAAATAGGTCCACGGGTATATACCCGCTCCCCTTTTTCAAAAATCAAACTTTGGACTCCAAAAAAGGCAGTCATTTCAACAAATGAAATATCCAAAGCAAAAGCATTTCAAAAACAATCAAAAGAATGAAAAAACACGTCAAGATCAGGATTTTCTAAAAGCCGTATGCATATTTTTCTCGTCCTTTACTATGAAATGGTATTCGGGTTAAAACCGGTATTAAATAATACCAAGTGTTTTAACTCGATGTAAATGTAACATCGATTCCGGTCGATGGAGACAGAGGTCCAGCACATGCTACCCTAATGCCTGGTGAGAATAGACATGGGACTCAAGAAGTTCAGATAAAAACGGCGCACCCGTCCGTTCGCGGACACTACCTGTCCGTTTCACGAACACCACATCCGTCCGTTTCACGGACACCAAAATTCCTCTTCCGCATTGCGCGGACCTTTTCTTCTGTCTGCTAGACAGGCTGACACGCCCCGCAACATAAAAATCAAGGCATGTGAAATAAATGAATGAATACAAAAGCCCACAAATAAAGAACCGAAACGAATAAACGCAATCGCACCGACGTTTTTTCGTCGGAAATCTCCCCCGTGTCAACAGCTGGCACGCCCGGTGGGACCTCTTCTCACCATTCATAGTAACAAAGGATGAGACTTACATACTCTTTATGAAAATCCTGATACCGATATTTCCCTCTTGAAGGTACTTGAAGAAAAGGTACTTCACAAACTGTTGAAGATGGCCGTCACTTATGGACCGCTAGTCGTCAACAACCATGCCAGGTTCGGTTACCTGGCGACTCCGATCATATTCGGAGATTTCCCTGCAGTCGTCGGATCCCTTTCTTTCTGGGAGTGGTTCCGGCCCATCAGGAGGAGGAAGCTGCTCAAATATCTTCCTCCCACAAATCAAAAGAAAGGTCGCAACAACAATGGGCATATCAAAGCTCGTTCTGTTACTCTCAACAAGGGCACCCAACGCCCATGAAAAGTGATGCTGTTAAAGGGGGCAAACCCCATTCAACTCAAGTTCGGACCTATTCGGTCCATATGATCTCTTCACCATTGTGGCTCCGTCTCCTCACAGCGGGGGCAAAATAAACGCCACAAGAACAGAAGGCCACCGCGCCATCTCCAGATCCGGCAAGTCCGTCATGGTGGAAATGTGCGAGTGCGCCTTGATGGTACTCCACCTACCACTCCTCGTGATAGGTATATTCCAAAATTTCCAACCTCGAACCGCTTCTCAGCTCTACGGTGGTTCCGGGGGAAGCATGAAGATTCCATGGTGAAAGCCGATGTCAAGCAAAAGACGCGGCGTTTTACCAAGTTGAAACAAATCTGGGTTCCCAAGAAGAGAGTCCAGAAGTTCAAGAAAGATCAAGCAGATGCATCAAAGGTGATTCAAAGAAAAAGCAACACCGAAGATGCCTCTCTTCAATATGCTAGATCTGAACATCCCAGAGGATGGAAAAGAAAAGGGATATATAGAAAATCAAACTACAGTCCTCAAGGCCCGAGAATACCCGGGTAGTCAAAGAAATTCCAACTCAACAATCCAGGGCTCGCGTATCGGTCTTCGACCGTATATCGTGGATCCCAGAATTTTGTAAGCCAAGGGCAATCCCAGCACCAGTGCTCGTCCGTCGAAAAGACGACGTGTTACTTGGGCAGCTCGGGAAACACCCAAGCTTAAATCTTCTCATGTTATACTACTGGAAGGGAAGTTGGCGAACTCGCGGAGCAAATCGCGGAAGCCACCCCCAATATCCCCACAGAAGATGTCCATACTAATATCAGACAGTTCGTCAGAAGAACTCACCAACCTGGTGGGCAAATTGGCTCGTCTAATCAGGCTTCTCTTCCAACTGATATCCAACATGAGGGTACTCAAATTCCCTCCCTTGAAGAAACAAATATTCGACTTGAAGAAGGTGGACCCTCTACCTCTGGGTCATCCCGTCATCAACTTGCCACAAAAGAAAATTTCCATGCAATGGCGGACATGACAAATATGAAGTCATGCAACAGTGGCGGTCTGAGATGACCTCACTTGTCAATGAGATGAGACGATTGGCAACTTCAAGCCATCGGCAATCCATAGAACCGGTTGCTGTTCACATCAACAACAAAACCAGCGTCCGGATGGATTTATCTCATTGAACAATCCACAATTTCTTCAACTGGTCTTCTTCCTCAAGCTACGGGTCCGGATATCAATGACCCATCTAATATCATGCCTCCTCAAACAGAAGCATTGCAAAATATTGTTATTCAAAGGCATGAAATAAAGAAGATGGTTGAAGATATGTTCGCCCAGCAGGGCGAGGGTATTCAGGCTACGGGCTTATATTCTGTCCCGTTCCCTATACATCATCAACTCAAGAAGCTGCCAGAATCATGTCCCAAAGTCCCAAAGTTGCCTAAATATGATGGGCAGGGGACACCTCGGGAGCATGTGGCACATTACATAATTGCCATGGGCGATCTTGCATCTGAGGAATCTATCTCCTCAGATATTTTGCTACATCTTTAACAGGGGTCGCATTCCAATGGTATGCAAAGCTCAAGGTTGGCTCAGTTCTCGACTGGGCTGATATGCAATCAAAATTCTATGATCGCTTTCAAACAGCAGAAAGGAAGGTCTCTCTTGCTGAGTTATGCTCCCTCAAACAAAAGAAAGGGGAGTCGGCAATAGACTTCATCCAAAGGTGGAGGGAATTTAGCATGCAATGCGACAATCCTCCCATCCAGCAAGATGCAGTAATTATCTGCCGCAGAGGCCTCATCATAACAGTTAAAGAGAGACTCTTGGCTGCAAATATCAGAAGCTTTGACCAGTTGAATATTGCTGTGGCAGAAATTGAAGGGTTCTTAGCCGACAATCAACTCATACAGCTCAAAAGGGTAAACTCCCTAAGGAGCGCAATCCACTTGCAAAAGAAGTTAATGCTATCGACTTCTTGCCCAGTGATGAAACAAAGGGGGCAGTAATCCCCACTACCTCAAGAAAGAAACCAGAACCAAAGATACCTCCGCCTACATTGGCCGAGCGTATGAAGGCTCCTTATTCTTTCAGAAAAGAGCATACCCGAAAACTCTTCGATCTCTGCCTTGATAATCAATTAATATCACTGCCAACACCAAAGAAGCCGGCAGATATCGGCAAGATCAATCAACCCAATTACTGCCTGTATCACCGTATGGTGGGGCATCCAATTGAAGATTGTTTTGTCTTCAAGAATGAGGCTCAAAAGGTAATCCAAGAAGGCCGTATATCTATGCAAAATGGTCTGGTTGATCCTCCACAGCCTCATACTTCGGATTGGCCAGAACAATCTGTCAATGTCATACATGCGGCGGAACCCGCCACAAGTTCGAGGAATCCTGAGGTTGGGTCCTCATGTAACCCACCTCAAGATACTTCCGGAGCTCACTCTCCGCCGAGATCTAGGCATCGGGGTACAAGAAAAATAATACAAAGGGTACAAAGGCAGCTCGAGCAATTACAACAAAGCCAACAGGAGCTGCGCCAAATCATGCAAAGCATGGAGAGGCGTCAGGATGTGCCTATTCAGGAATCCCACGCCTTCCAACCTGCTTATGTTTATCCACCTGCTTATGTTATCACCTGCATATCCGGAGTTGCCCCCTATGCCGCCATTTCAAGGCCCAATCAAGTGGTTCCTTGAAAATTCTCCAAATCCTGTCGAGCCGGCAAGGTCATATTCCTTCCGTCGCCAGCATACATTGTCTCTCTTCCGGCTATGTCTGCGATCAGGATATATGGATATCTAGTCCCAGAAGAATTGAGACCCAATTATGCCCATATCATCAACTGCTGGGACACGTCATTGAAGACTGTCCAAACTTCAAACAGGAAGTGGAAGAAATGATCCAGCAAGGACTCATCAATATGGGTAATTTTCTGGTCAATCCCCCACAACCTCATATTCAGCCACCATCAAGTGAGCCATACAATCTGGATCTCATTCGGTCAATGTCATTAATGCATCATTCCTCTGGGGTCCTTGAAACGGGGGACAACCGCCTATGCCGCATCCATATCTATCCAGCCAATGGTATGATGATTGGCATCCTCTACATCAATGCTCATTGATCTCAAGATATTCAATCAGCTTAAGATCAGAGGGTTGATAAAAGCATTTGATCCGAGCCTTGTATCTCCGAAAGAGAGAGGCAATCACATCTCTACTGTGAATATATGCCAGAGTCATGCACTCTACAAAGATTGCCCAGATCTCCATGATTGGATCGAAACAAAGATCCGCGAGGGAGTAATTGATCAGGAGGGAAATCTCCTGACCCCCTCATCACAAATATATGATCCAAGTCCACAGTTCCAAGCACAGTATCAAGATCTATGTGAATACTATCATCGTCAATGGGCTATGGGCGGCATAGAAGCAAGGCTGATGTTGAGCAATTCAGAGTTGGTCTGTTTCAATATAGAAACGGAATATCAGAAAATGCTGCCGCGAAACCAATCTCGCAGCAAGCTGAGGAGTTCGTAGATGATTACCACCAACTCCCTCCTGAAATTGTTGAAGAAGCAATCAACTCAACTTTTCAGACACAAGCCTCAGAAGCTGAATGGGTCACTGTTGGCCCTCGAAAGTCAAGAAATTCTAGAAAACCCGGCAAATCTGTCGTCAAAGGTCATTCTAGCAGAAAAAATATTCCTGAGCCATCTTCAGAGCAAGAAGTGATGAATTCACTAGAAGCTCTACAAATGAAGAATAGAGAGAAAAACAGAAAAAGAAATGAAAAAAGAAAGATGAAAAAACAAATGGAGGATGCTATGGCAGCAGAGGCTCCTCAGCAGCTGACGGCTGTCCAAAGACTCCAGCTGTTGATTAATGAGCTGGAAGAATATGAAGTCTCCGAGCCCTCTGATAAACCAACGCTCGACCAATATATCCCTTGGGAAGAAATCGAGCGAAAAGGGCGGCTCCGGAACTGGTTATTGCAAGTTCAACATGAAGCACTCCAAGAGGGTGACCTCCCTCCTTCGCCGAATCTGAGTCTCTTCAATGGAGATGAAGAATCACCATGGAACAGTTGGACTCTATGTTCAGCTCTTTCCATTGCTACATGGTGTTCATTCCTCCTCCAAAGGAATTACAAACTCCCACAAGCAATACTACTGCACAAGCAGGAGATAAACCAACGACGCTTGTATACCAGCGTCGACCTCCAGGTAATTCAAATCGGCGTCCTAAGAAGGGTCGTGGCAGGCATCAAAAGCGGCATCTTCCACTACCAAGCATCTAGATAAGATCATACTCTTTCATGGCGAAGAAGCAAAGCCCCTGCCCGAACCTCAAATCCGGGCGGATTCTTATATATTTGATCCTTCAGATGAAGAAGGGGACTGTCTGACAAGGTTCCTCAATCTGGAGATAAAAACTCAAGTCCATATGCTTCATCAAATGAGCTAGACAATGTTCCTCCTCTTCCCAATGAGAAGCTATGGCTCCTATCTCTCAAAAGAAGCCCGTCAAGTCAGAAGAGCCTTCTGGGTCCTCATCAAGGGAATCCTCCCACTTGGACCAGATACGCTCCGAAGCTGACGACAAAATTCTTCAGCAATTACAGTCACTTTCCGTCAACATCACTGTCTGGGAAGCGATTGCCTGGAGCAAAGACTTGAGAGAAACTCTAGTCAAGATACTCCAAGAACCAAAAATTTATGAAGCCCATATGGCAAATTTTCAATCGCAAGCATGTGAAGCACTGGCGGCAAATGTCACCTTCACTGATGAAGATTTGCTATTATCTTCCCCATATCATAATCGTCCTTTATATATGAAGGGAAAGATCAACAACATGCAGTTGAATCGGATCCTGGTTGATCCAGGGGCATCCATCAATCTAATGCCCTTCAAGACCTTTCAATCTCTATATCTTATGCCCTATATGCAAAGGGTGAAGGATGTGAAGATCACAGGATTCAATCAGAATTCGGAAAAAGCCATCGGAAAGGTCACTGTCAATTTGACTCTGGCGGATTTTGTCACCAGGGTGACCTTCTTCATTATTGATGCCAATACATCATATAGAGTCTTGCTTGGGAGACCCTGGCTGCATGAAAATTGGGTCATTCCATCAACTCTCCATCAATGCATTAAATATGCAAAAGAAGGGAAGCAGCATACAGTTTTTGCTGATCAAGCCCCGTTTCGGGAAGACGAATGCAACCTGACTGATGCCCCTTTATATCTTGGAGGACCAAATCTTCAACCCTCCTCCCTCTCTAAAGGGAAGAGTAAGCAAATTGAGTCTTCAAATGAAGACAATGAAACTGGCGAGCTTTTTGTGGTAAACAAAAGCCTTGCCAAATTACCTGCAAATACTTCTCAAAGTAAAGCAACCCGCCCAGAACGGCGGAGTATCAGTTATGAAGCTGATCATATAAGTCAAGTCATCAATGGGAGCATTCCTCTGCCATCCAACTGCATGCAGACCTGTTCTCTAAAGCAAGAACAAAGTGTCTGGCGATTAAAATTTTCGTCGTCACTTATCAAAGAAAAGAAAGAAAAAAGAATGCGAGAAAGGCAGCAAAGCCAATCCTCTTCTATAAAGGGGAATTGATCCTTCAAACTTATACAGGGGATGATTTTGGTTGGGAAGTGTTGAATGAAAAATTTGTTCTCATGCCACAAACACTTGTTTTAAATACATGGAGCAAGTGTTATGAGAAGGAAATATTTGTACGGGGTTCCGGACAAAAGTAATCCCCAAATCCACTTATTCAGAATTTTTCAGAATGAATGAAGGAAAGACAAGAAGGCATTTATTCTGGATTTTCGGAATAAATAAACAGCAGAAAACAGAAATATTGCTGCACATCTCTGATTGTGAACAGGGCCATTCCGTATTAAATTGGGGCTGAAACCTTATAACCCCAGTGTTTTCGGAATAAAATACCCCTGAGAACTTTATTCAAATGTCGGGAATAAGTGCACGAAAAGGAGAATTTTATCCGGCGTCCCGGGTAAAGGATGACCCTTGAAGTTATTTATTCAGAATTTTCAGGATGAATAAATGAAACGAAATCATTTATTCTGGATTTTCGGAATAAATTAATGCAGAAAAAGAAATATTTCTGCACATCCCAGAATGTCGGAAGAAAAAAGTCATCGGGGTTGACCAAAACAGAAATCAGTCAACCCCACGTTTCCGGCGTGTCCGAAATCAGAACCAATGTCGGGCGAACGAAATTTAATGGCCCGAGATATCCCGGTGGAAGGCGCCCTACGTGGCGTTCATTTTTTAAATGTGCGGGGGTCCGGTCAAATACCCATGTCAGCAATCAAAGTGACGTGGCCGAAATCCACCTCCTCACACGACGAAGAAAAAAGTCCCACGTGATGAAATGACACGTGGTCAGGAGTTTATAAAGAATCTCCCGCTGAGATGCCCCGATGGGACTCCCATCGGGTTTTACGGGGTATCGACACCGGTGGAGGCCCCATCGGAGCCGCGCCAGGGCTGCCACACCCGATGGGACCCCCCCGGGGCTGCGCGCCCAGTGGAGACCCCACCAGGGGGCCGCGCGCACCCGGTGGGGACACCACCGGTGCTGCGCACCGGTGGAGGTCCCACCGGGGCCGCGTGCACCCGGTGGGAGACCCATCGGGGCCGCGCGCACCCGGTGGGGCCCCACCGGTGTGCCGCGCACCCGGTGGGACTCCCACCGGGGTCGCGCGCACCCGGTGGGGCCCCCACCGGTGCCGCGGGCCCTGTGTGAACCCCACCGGGGTTGTGTGCCCGGTGGGAGTCCCACCGGTGCCCTTGTGGGTCCCGCATCCCGGTGGGACTCCCACCGGTGCTCTGTCTAGGGAAAAATGAAAAAAAAAAAACGCATGACAGAAAATAAATGCATACCGATGGGGCTCCTCTCGGTGGGCTCCGTCTCCGGTGGGCTCCGACTCCGGTGGGACAAAACTCCGGTGGGATATCCACCCCTTTGCTCAACCCCTATAAAAGGGGACCCAATGCTCCAAGAAGAGGATCGGAAAAACCAAGTCCAAGAAGCTCTGGAAGAAAGGTCCAGCAGGGAGAAGAGAGAAGCCAGAGTTCAGAAATCCCTTTTTTGAACTGTTCTGTTCTGTGCGCTGCTGCCTTGCCTTGTATTATACAAGGCTGAAAACTGGAAAATTGCCATTTTCTGTTTAAGGCAAGTACATATTATGTAAAGGGTGACCCAGTCCTCTCATGTTTAGAAAGAGGATTCTATGGACCATTCTATAAAAGAAACAAATGAATGAAATGATCCACGTAATGTGTATTTGGACATAGTATTATTTTCTGCATGAGGAAATTACAAAAGAACCCTATATCCTTTTTATTTGCATAAATGAGCAAAGTAGGGAAACCTTTTGAATCCAACACCCCCCCTACGTGAAAGAGATCTCAAAGCCATCTCTGAAATTCTGAAATGATGCCTTGTGGGGTAGAATATGAGAAAAATTCATAAGGCCACCCCTATTCTACAAAAAAAAAAAATACGAAAAGACCTTGAATCCTTTTTATTTATGTGAACGACCAAAACACAGGGTTACTTCAAATCTATCAACTTTTATGCATGGAAGAATGTCAGAAAATTCCTGAAAAGACAGAAATAGTGTCCTAAGGAGATAGGGGGCTCAGAAAAATTATAGAATGATCTCTGCTCATCCAAAAAGTTACAAAATAACCCTCACATGACCAAAAAGCTATAAATCAGTCTATAAACATGGGGCTTTTCGCGAATCAGTCCCTAAATAAAGGGGAAACTCCATCATCAGTCATACATCACCCATTTTAAGGGAGATTTGACAAACCAGTCTCATTTTGAGGGAATTTTGTAAATCAGTCCCTAATATGGAAAATTGTGAATCAGTCCACGCTTTAAGGGGAGATTTTGCAAATCAGTCCACTTTTTGGGGTTAAGATACAAATCAGTCCACCATTTTGAGGCGAAATTGTAAATCAGGCCCTAGAAATGAGGGGAATGATGAATCAACCCGCCATTTGGAACAAAATTGCAAATCAGTCCACTTTTTGGGGTTAAGATACAAATCAGTCCACATTCTTAGGGCGAAATCATAAATCAGTCCTAAGTTTGTGAGAAATGAGGCTAATCAGTCCCCAACATGGACAAATACCTCAATGAAGCGGCCGTAATTCCACATGGAAAGATGAATCCGATGTGAATGGGGCCTATCTTGTTTATAGTATGTTTCAATAATCAGGTCTAGCAATGTATCAAAGGTATTCGAGTTCTTCTCGATGTAAATAAAACGTCGAATTGTCGACGGGGAAGGGTCCAGTACACGACACCCAAATCGCCTGATACATGAATGAAATTTGTCTGTTTCAATAGACTGGCACACCCGCAAAATTGTTAAACATCACAATATATCTTTTTCTTCAAAAAGATAAAAGATTTGAAAGAAAATCTCGCGTGTTTAAAACAGGAAGATAGGTCCAATAACCAACTGGAATCAATACAAGAAATGGCTGATATGCCAGAAAAAATTAAGGAGATGTGCAAAAAGCAGAAAATCCTCGGGTACAAGATGTTTCCCGAAGAAATTTCTTCAAGCAACTATGGGAATGCTCTCAAGTCGGGGACAACCTCCATTCTCTAGAAGAGATACCAGAGGATTAGGTTATGATACCAAATCCTCCTATACAGTCAATGTTGTCGGATTATCATCAGAGGTCTGCAGCACGCAGAATAATCAGGAGTCTTCCAACTCCAACTCTCAAGCTATTATTCAACTCCATCAAATGAATTATCAAATGAAGAGCTACCAGAAGAATCTGCAAGCAATCTTCATCCACAAACTCTGAAGATAGGAATCTCTATGAAGTCTACGTCACCAACTCGATGATGAAGAAGATTCATAGATCTGCAACCAGCACCCAAGAAATTGAAGATGGTGGACAAGCCACTATTGATGAATTAATTGAACTCAATTCGGGAGTCAACAAGATCCCCGGCCGATCTTTATCAGCGCCTTCTTGATGAACAAGAGAGGCAATCTTATCAAATTCTTCTGCTGGAATTCCAAGACTGTTTTGCTTGGAATTATAAGAAATGCCGGGACTGGAGCCATCAGTTGCTGAGCATGCATTATCCATACTGCACACGGCCAAGCCTGTCAAACAAGCTCAAAGGCGTATGAGGCATGAGCTAGAATTGAAAGTAAATATTGAAGTCGACAAGCTTTCTGAAGTAGACTTCATCGAGCCGTGTATATATCCAATATGGCTCGCCAATATTGTTCCTGTGAAGAAAAAGAATGGTCAAATCCGGATATGTATCGACTACAGGGACTTGAATAAAGCATGTCCCAAGGATGATTTCCCAGTTCCAATCACTGAAACAATGGTGGATATGACCACCGGCTATGAAGCCTTGTCATTTATGGACGGGTCTTCCGGCTACAATCAAGTCCGGATGACAATCAAAGATAAAGATCATACTGCATTCAGATCACCCAAAGGTATCTTCAACTACAAGCGGATGCCCTTTGGTTTGAAAAATGCAGGAGCTACATATCAAAGAGCCATGACCAAAATATTTAATGAAACGATCCATGATGTGGTTGAATGCTATGTGGATGACTTAGTCGTCAAAACCAAAAAACGGGAGGATCATCTATATGATCTTCGCCGTGTTTTTGAAAGGCTTCGTCAATTCAAATTGAAGATGAATCCTATGAAATGTGCATTTGGGGTTTCAAGTGGCAAGTTCCTGGGTTTCGTCGTCAAATATCGGGGAATAGAATAGACCCTGACAAAATCAAGGCGATCCAGCAACTGCCTTCTCCTCAAAATTTGACAGAGCTAAGGTCACTCCAGGGAGATTAGCCTATATCAGGCGATTCATATCCAATCTCTCAGGAAGATGCATGCCGTTCGGCAAACTAATGAAGAAGAATGCTCCCTTCATCTGGGACCAAGAATGTCAGGATGCTCTTGAACAAATCAAAGAGTATCTTCTCACTCCTCCAGTCTAGGGGCGCCAGTTATTGGAAAGCCTCTTACACTTTATATTGCAGCTATGGATGCTTCTCTGGGAGCTCTATTGGCACAAACAAATGAAGAAGATAAAGAGCAAGCTCTATATTATCTTAGCAGAAAGCTAATCGGTCCGGAACTCCGATATGCTCCAATGGAAAAAGTATGCCTAGCACTGGTATTTGCTGCAAGGAAATTGAGGCATTATCTGCTGTCTCATGAAATTAAACTCATCTCCAAGTATGATTCAAATCAAATATCTGCTAAGGCAACCCATATTGTCAGGAAGACTCGCGAAATGGGCTCTGCTTCTCATGGAATTTGATATCACATACATCCCACAAAGGGCAATCAAAGGGCAAGACTTGGCCGAATTCTTAGCCGCACATCCAGTGCCAAAAGATTCCCCTTTATCTATAAACCTCCCAGAAGAAGAAACTCTCTCTATTGCAAGTGAAAATTTAGTTCTCGAAGAGGTTGCCACAATTGAGCTACCCTCTTGGGAATTATATTTTGATGGAGCTTCCCGAACTCTTCATTATACTGATGGTTCTACCACCGTCTCTACTGGAGCA
This sequence comes from Colocasia esculenta, assembly GCA_014218235.1. Lineage (NCBI taxonomy): Eukaryota > Viridiplantae > Streptophyta > Magnoliopsida > Alismatales > Araceae > Colocasia > Colocasia esculenta. Next base: position 28,784,647 of record CM024757.1, on the reverse strand, counting down.
GGGATCGTCTTAGTCACTCCACATGGAGGAATCTTATACAACTCTTGCGCTCTTATGAAGCCACTCACAAATAATGAAGCTGAATATGAAGCTCTAATTATTGGGCTCCGGCTGGCTCTCGAATGGGAATCAAAGATATACAAGTTTATGGTGACTCACAGCTGGTCATCCGACAAATATTGGGCCAGTATGAAGTCCGTAAACCACAATTGCTTCCATACTATACCACTGTCATGAAGCTCAAAGAAAAATTCAACTTCTTTGACATATCCCATGTGCCGAGAAGTGAAAATTCTCAGGCTGATGCTTTAGCCAAATTGGCCTCTGCCATAAAATTGCCTCCTGAAGGGGAATTGGACATAAGTGTCCGTCACAGAAGGCTCATGCCGAGTATTCTCGACGCTGAGTCTAATGTTACGATTGAAGAAGCATATACTACAGAGCAAGATACAACAAATGAATCTGAGGATTGGCGTGAGCCGATTATCAAAATCAAGGGAGGTTGGCTGCCTCCTGATCGAGCACAAAGAATTCAGCTCTTACGCAGGGCTATATCATATCAAATAATAGCAGATCAACTATATAGGCTGGTCCATGAAAAGAAAGTGCCAGTCCTCCTCAGATGCTTATCCCCCAAAGAAGCCAAAATCATCATGAAAGAAGTTCACTCCGGGCTGTGTGGTGCACACCAGGCAGGAGAGAAGATGAAAATCAATGTCAAGTTAAAAGGCTTCTACTGGCCTACCATGTACGCGGATTGCATTCGATATGCCCGTACATGTCATCAGTGTCAAGCATTTGGCCCTATACCAAGGAAATCACCAAATGTATTACATCCCACTGCGCCAACATGGCCGTTTACCGAATGGGGTATGGATATTGTGGGACCATTCCCACCCTCATCTCAAGGCCACAAGTTCATACTGGCTGCTACAGACTACTTCTCTCGTGGGCTGAAGCTATCCCATTGAGGGAGGTAACCGGGGAATCGGTGGCAAATTTGTTAAGCAAAACATAATATACAGATTTGGAACCCCTCACAGGATCATATCTGATAATGGGTCACAATTCAGAAATAAAACAATATATGCCTTGGCGGCGAAATTTCATATTGATTGGAGAACATCTTCAGTATACAATCCACAGGCAAATGGGTTGGCAGAAGCTTTCAACAAAACCCTCTGCAAATTGCTCGCCAAGATAATCGGCAACAGAAAGCGGGAATGGGGAGAAAAGGTTCATGAGGCCTTATGGGCTTATCGAACTGTGTATAAAACCCCTACCGGATGTTCACCCTTCTCCTTGGTATATGGAGCTGAGGCTATGATCCCTATAGAAATTGAAATGGCATCCTATTGGGTGGCAATCCAAGCTGAATTACAAAATCAAGATCAAGATCAAATCGAAAGGAGGCTTGAGGAACTCTCCAATCTAGAAGGAAGGCGCCTTGAAGCATACAAGTCTCTCCAAGTGTATCAGGCTAGAATGGTTCGAGCATTCGACAAATTAGCAAGACCTAGAGCTTTCAAGCAAGGGATCTTGTCATGGTCAAATGCAGAGAAGCAATGGCCGGAAAGTCATGTGGCAAACTGCAACCCACCTGGCTCGGTCCATATATCGTCACTCTGGCATATGAAGGAGGCGCATACCGGCTAGTTGACCATAAAGGTAATGTGCCTTTCCTCCACTCAATGGGAAACACCTGAAACTGTACCACGCGCCAGAGCATGAATTCCTTGGCCAGCCACCAAAACAAAAACTGATCACCCAAAAAGGGCTCGAAGCCGAATGAAAATAAAAAATGATGAAATGAAGTTTTGCCATAGATGGGGGCAAAGGAATCAAACTTCCACCTACCCGTCATATACCCCGAACTTGTTAGTCCTACCGAGCATGAAGCCAAGGGCATTCCATGTATAAACCCAAAAAAGAAGAGGGAAAATTCAATGAAAGATGGAGGCTTATTTTGCATATCCCGCCAAATGAGGTTCCAAGCTACAATGCTGAACAATGTCAAACCCAAATCATACCAAAACCATAGCCAGCAAACCAAAAAAGTAGGCTATGTCAAAACCATACCCAAACCATAGCCAGCAAACCAAAAAGGTAGGCTATGTCAAATCCAAATACCAAAACCATAGTCAGCAAACCAAAAAGGTAGGCTATGTCAAAACCATACCAAAACTATAGCCAACAAACCACAAAGGTAGGCTATGTCAAAACCACCCAAAACCATAGTCAACAAACCAAAAAGGTAGGCTATATCAAAACCATACCAAAATCATAGCCAACCACAAAGGTAGGCTATGTCAAAACCACACCAAAACCATAGCCAACAAACCAAAAAGGTAGGCTATATCAAAACCATACCAAAATTATAGCCAACAAACCAAAAAGTAGGCTATATCAAAACCATACCAAAACCATAGCCAACAAACCAAAAAGGTAGGCTATATTAAACCATACCAAAATCATAGCCAACAAACCAAAAAAGTAGGCTATATCAAAACCATACCAAAACCATAGCCAGCAAACCAAAAAGGTAGACTATGTCAAAACCACACCAAAACCATAGCCAGCAAACCAAAAAGGTAGGCTATGTCAAAACTATACCAAAACCATAGCCAGCAAACCAAAAAGGTAGGCTATGTCAAAATCATACCAAAACCATAGCCAGCAAACCAAAAAGGTAGGCTATGTCAAGTCCAAAACCAAAACCAAAACTAAAATAACCTAAACCCCAAATCCAAACCTAAACTCCATACCAAAGTCCACAACAACACCTAAAGTAAAAAAAAAAAGAAGAAGAAAGGGGTTAAAAATAGAGATGCCCCGATGGACTTAAGTATACGATTCCTTGTGTACTTAAGGGTAAAAATATCAAAAATCCAGCTGAGGTGAAAACCCGAGAGGGCGCTTCAGGCAAAAACGGATAACCCCTCAACGTGAAAATCCGAAAGGGCGCGTTGGAAAAAGCTAAAGGGGGCCAGTCTTGGTGAAAACCCGAGAGGGCGCTAAGGCTGGTAATGTGAAAAAAAAAATGATGAAAAGAAGGATTTCTTAGTCCTCCATTCATACAAGTCACCACATTACAAATTACAGGGGGTGACGGATACCACGTGCAAAATAGAAAGGAGATCAAGACAACAAGCCCAATATACAAATATTGTGCTGTGAAACAGAGGCAGGAAGGCTTCTTCCTCTCCAGTCGTTCAAATCCAAGTGCAAACCCCTTTATCCCAGTGCCAAGCCATCAAGGAGGGACGAAATTCAAATTCCAAGGCCAAACAATAAACACCATTCCAGAGCCCATTCAAAACCAAGTCCAGGGCTAAATCATACCCAAATCTCATATCCATATCCAAACCCAAACCCAAAATACCACAAAGGTAAACCAACATACTCATATTCAAACCTAAATCCACACCCAAATCCAAATTCCAAATTCGAATTTCCAATCATTTGGCCAAATTCAAATCTCAAACCACATCTGAAACCATCACTCATCCCACAACCAACCTCTAGCCATTCACGCATCCAAGTCTGTCGGGTTCTCGACGGCCTTGGTAAAAAAAAAGAGAAAGAAACAAAAAAGGGGTTAAAAATAGAGATACCCCAATGGACTCAAGTGTACGGCTCACTGTATGCTCGAGGGTAAAAGATCAAAAAATCCAGCTGAGGTGAAAACCCGAGAGGGCGCTTCAGGCAAAAATGGATAACCCCTCAACGTGAAAACCCGAAAGGGCGCGTTGGAAAAAGCTAAAGGGGGCCAGTCTTGGTGAAAACCCGAAAGGGCGCTAAGGCTGGTAATGTGAAAAAAAAAAGAAGAAAAAAAAAGAGAGAGAATGAAAGAAGAACTTCCGTGTCCTTCATATTTATATCCATAAAGTCATAAGTCACTCTGTTACATATTCATAAGGGGTGGCAGATAGTCACACACTATTTACAAAAAAAAACAAACAAATCAGGACAACGAGCCTAATACACAAAGGCTATGTTGAGAAGCAAAGCCAAGAGGGTGCCTTCTTCTGCAGCCGCTATGCCTTCCTAGCTTTGGAAGATCCGGGCCGGCGAGAGTCGTTTCTATCTCTAGCACGGAGGCCTCCCTCTTCGGGGTCTTCAACTTCATCTCTGGCATCTTGATTCTGGGAAGATCTTGCCTCGCCAAGCTCGCGTTCTGGCCGAGCAATACCCTTTTCTCTTGCGGCCATCCGCAGCTCTCGCGTCTTCTGACGCTTGCGCACTTCAGCAACCTGAGATCATCGGCTTCAGTATCGCTCTCCAGAGCTTCAAATCGCTGGGCCCAGGTCGTCTCAACCTGACGGGTGTACACCCTGTTCCAAACATCGGTGATAAAATTCATCCAACGCTCCTGCTGGACTCCCATACTAAAGGCAGATCCCGTATGTTGCTCCAGCGCCTCTCGAATAACTTCAATGGGCGCCGGGTATGTGGAGTCTGCCAATGCCGTTATTCGGCCAACAAGGAATTCCCAGCAGCCATCATCAGCAAAATGCGGGGCTGGTTGCGTCCCTTCAGGCCATCTTATACCATGCTCAGGGGGAGCACCAACCTCCAAGAGCGGAGAGCTCTCCTCGTCAAGGTTCGGCACAGTGTCTGCCCCAGAAAAGAAATCAGCAGCAAGGAAAAAGCTGTTAGCAAGACAAAGCTAGTAGAACATCAACTCAATGATGCAAGCCATAAAACTCGGCTCCTTCTCACCTGGGGCGGGGATTTCGCCTTCCTCCTCAGCCTCAGATTCTGAAGGTTGGGCGAGATTGGATGGTCCAGGACACGGATCTTGAAAAGAGCTGGGAAAATATGGCGAATTTGCATAAAACTGCTCCCCATAATGTGGGAAGGTTGGAGGGACATAGGTAGAATCTGCCTAGTGAAGGCCTCCGCCTCCATTTGTGGTGTCCCCCACTTGAAAGACAGATTGAGCTGGGAAGTCCAAAAACGGGCTCATTGAAATTCCCCAACTCGGGATGGAGAAGTTCGCCCCTGAGACAAAATATGAATCTGTCGTTCCCCAGCCAAACAGTTGATCACATAATTCTGCCCCTTTTAAAGCAAATACAGCAAGGAAAAAAGATTCGTCATGAAAAGAAGTATGTCAAAGAAAAAAAGGGAGAAAACAACTCTATATGAGTTCAAGAATGGGCTCCCTGCATTTCCCCAAAGCGGAAAGGGAGGATTGGCCACATATACAAAATATGAATCCATCAGCTCCTCAGAGGAAAAGGGTTATAATTGTTGCGTGAAGCCAACAAGGTCGGCCTCAGCAATAGAATTCTGTCGAATATGATCCAAATACTGCCAAGAAGGCGAATCTCGTGAAAAAAATATCAAATTCATACCTGAGGTGAAGTCAGAAAGACAAGACCCAGGTAAAGAAGGTCCAAACCAGTTCTAAGTAAATCCAAAGAAGCGGAGCTGATGGCTCGACACAAGAGGTATGACAAAGTCGATCGTTGCCTGAGGTTGCTGTTTTCACAGTGCAAGTACTGAGGCGGGTCAACTGCGGCTACAACTTTTCGATTCAAGTTCCTTATCAAGTCATGGAGACAAGAAGCAAAGCTCAAAGAATGCACGGGACGTCCTCCTTCGGCTTTGGCTTCGGTGTACATCCGTGGGGGCATTTGTTGACAGATAAAATTAAAAAAAAAAAAAAAACTGACATCATAGTAACATCCTAGGTGATGTCACCATCGGTTGGCCCTCCAACCGATGATGACCTCACAATGAGGTCACCATCGGTTGGCCTCCAACCGATGGTGACCTCATCATGAGGTCACCATCGGTGGGCTCTCTCTTCTCTCCCACGCATTGTAAAGGGGCCAAAACCCCTATAAATACCCCCCCCCCCCCCCCCCCCCCCTATTCCATAAGGAACGGGGGTTCGGAATTGGCTCCGGCGAAACCCTGTTGAAAATTCCAGAAAAATAGAAAAGAGCATTTGCTCATTCCCTCTCTCATTCTCCAATCCCCTTGCTTGGTGTACGAAGGTACAAATCCCCTTCTTTAACCCGATAGGCCAGGCGCGGAGAGGAGAGTGGTCGGCGCAATCGTCATCGACATTCCTTCTTAATCCCCATCCCCCACATCGAGCAAGTCTCTGTGGGGTGATATTCCCGAGGTTAAATGCCGTCCATATCGAGCAAGTCTCTATGGACACATGGTATTTAAATACCCATGTTCTCCCCGCCCATCGAGCAAGTCTCTGGGATGGTGGATTTTGTGCTTGTATATATATGTTTTCTTGAGGAGACTCTGCCCAAGCGGAGGTTCTGCCCAAGGACATATTCGTATATTCACAAATTTGTGTTCTTATATATATGTTCTTAAGACGAAACTCTGCCCAAGTGGAGGTTCCGTCCAGGAACACATATATAAAGATTACAAATTTGTAATTATACAAATATGTTCCTTAAGGAGAATCTCGCCCAGGCAAAAATCTTTCTCAGGGGACATATCCATATAAACACAAACTCGTGTTATATGTATATGTTCTTAGAGGAAACTCTGCCCAAGCAGAGGTTCTGCCCAAGAACATATTCGTATATTCACAAATTGATGTTCTTATGTATATGTTCCTTAGGGGGAAACTCTGCCCAAATGGAGACTCCCCTAAGAACATATCCATAAAATCACAAATTTGTGCCTATACGCATATGTCTCTTAGGAGGAATCTTGCCCGGACAAAAGTTCCCTCTAAATTCATATCCGTATAATCACAAACTTCATGTTTATATAAATGTATTTCTTAGTGGAATCTCTGCCCAAATAGAGACTCTGCCCGAGAACGTATCTATATAATCGCAAATATGCCCCATTGTGTATATGTTTCTCAAAAGCGAATCCCGTTCATACGGGGGGCACCTTCCCATCGGACACTCTGCTCAAATAGAGATACTGTTTGAGAATATATTCACAAAGTGCAAATTTGTGTTTATACACATATATCTCTTTAAGGCAAAATCCCTCCGGGCAAAGCTTCTCCCGAGAACATATGGACATAAGCATACGCCCATATAAATACACCACTACAAGGATACCCTGCCTAAGCAGGGACTTGCCAAGACATACTCATATATTAAAAAAAAGAAGGGGATTGTGATAATATACACACATCCAAAGAAAAAGGAGGATAAGACAAGAACTGCGCTCAGATACTCCAAATGGGAGCACATATGCACCTTCACGAGAACCATACCCGTGGAAATGGACTTTGGACAGTAATCACAAATGGGACAAGGACTTCCATGGAGATACATCCATATGCTCTCCGGAAATTGTACCCGCACAAGTGCGAAATGAGGAGAAAAGAAACTCTACCTCAAACTCGGACTTTGCTCAGAAATGGCATTGTGAAAGAACCTCATATAAAAATTTGCACAGTTATCCTTCTAATACGGAAGTATTGCTCTGGGTTATAATACCCCCAAGTTCAAAATCAATATCCACGGGTATATACCCCGTTCATAATAATAATCCTCATGTTTTCCCAAATAAAAATGCCTAACCAACCCTTTCGCAAAAAAAGAAAAGACCTCAAATAGGTCCACGGGTATATACCCGCTCCCCTTTTTTCAAAAATCAAACTTTGGACTCCAAAAAAGGCAGTCATTTCAACAAATGAAATATCCAAAGCAAAAGCATTTCAAAAACAATCAAAAGAATGAAAAAACACGTCAAGATCAGGATTTTCTAAAAGCCGTATGCATATTTTTCTCGTCCTTTACTATGGAATGGTATTCGGGTTAAAACCGGTATTAAATAATACAAAGTGTTTTAACTCGATGTAAATGTAACATCGATTCCGGTCGATGGAGACAGAGGTCCAGCACATGCTACCCTAATTGCCTGGTGAGAATAGACATGGGACTCAAGAAGTTCAGATAAAAACGGCGCACCCGTCCGTTCGCGGACACTACCTGTCCGTTTCACGGACACCACATCCGTCCGTTTCACGGACACCAAAATTCCTCTTCCGCATTGCGCAGACCTTTTCTTCTGTTTGCTAGACAGGTTGGCACGCCCCGCAACATAAAAATCAAGGCATGTGAAATAAATGAATGAATACAAAAGCCCACAAATAAAGAACCGAAACGAATAAACGTAATCGCACCGACGTTTTTTCGTCGGAAATCTCCCCCGTGTCAACAGCACCCTGGATAATCAAGATCTCGAACAATACAATAACTCTCGTCAGCAAATACCTCAACACGCTCACTTTGTAACCATTTCTGACCCACAATGAGATAAAACTGGTCGGTTGGCAAACTAGATGACTGCTGCGAAGGAATTGTAGCCCAAGCGCCAGCATGATAGATAAGATCTTTGTGCTCCAAATCCCCTTTGAATGATCGAGAAAAGGGGACAAATATATTTCCACTTTTAGATTCAATTAACTTCCCACTTTGAGAAAGTGAATCCAAGACAGCTCGAGAGCATAGTTGTCAAGGCGTCAAGGCCACCAAGGCGTAGGTGGGGTCTCTGATCGCCTAAGCGCTTAGGCGCTCGCCTAAGCGGAGCCTAGGCGTTTAGGACGGAACCAAGTATGAGTTGTTTTCAGTGTCCCTCTTACATGATATTTATGTATCTATAAATATATATAACGATGAAAATTCAATAAAAATATCATAATATGACAGACATAAAGACAATGAAAGCAACAAAAATTAAACTCCAAGTAAACAAACTCACATTATATATCATAAAGTCATAAAAAATCTAAATTGACATCTTCAAATAAATAAGCACACTAAATAAGAACAAGAAGTGCAAATATCATTCTATCATCAGAAAACTAATTTTCAACTTTTAAAACAAACCAATGAATACACATACATGTAAATATGTTAAATAAAAATAAGAAGTGCAATATCTTAACACACTTAAAACAAGTAAAAACTAAATGAGTCCATTACATAATCCCACAATATGTCTAAAAATTGAAAAGAAACTAGAAAATGATAAGTCTCATGTGTTTGGGTGATGATAGTTTAAGTTTGACCAAATTCTGAGAGATCTCAAACAGACTAAGTATTGTCAGTAGGAGAGCGGCTCCCTTGGAGAAGTCATATGCACGTTTGACTTTTTTTACCGGACTTTGGATTTTTAGTGTTTCATATGGTTTATTTGAATTATCAAAATTTTAGATAGGTCAAATTATGAGAGATTAGAAAGTTAGCATTTCGCTAAAATCATCGAAATCGTGATTTTCTTCTTCGATGGGAGAGTTGACTTTTTTTTTTGGTAAGAGATATGATTTTTTTGATATTTTTATTGGATTCAAATGGGGGGTACTTCCTTATTTACATGTAATATCTTAAGTAAATGAAACAACAAATTATAACATTTAGGGCTGGACTCAGCCCTGAAAACTGACTTGAATCTGCTGTCTAAGTGGGATATTGTGGACCCCTAAAGGGTCTAGGCGCGCCCAGGCGCCCCTGGCGTGCGCCTTGGCCGCCTTAGCGGCACCTTGGGGCGCCTTTTCTACTCTTAGAAAGGCGAGGTGTTTTAAGGCGGCTAAGGAAGCGCCTTGGCGCTTAAGCGGCGCCTAGGCGCCGCCTAGGCGTCCGCCTTGACAACTATGCTCGAGAGACATAATTGCATGATTGTAGCGGATCAAATATCAACAAAATAACCCTTCTATTTGATAATCGCACTAGTGTCCGAAATGCAGAAGAAATCATAGTGCCCAAAATTACTCACAGCGCCACCAGGGGCCACAGAGACAGATCGCCTATTGCTGCTTCACGACGTGGACGAGCGGGCGCTGCACTATCCAAGGCAGGTGAAGAGTGCAGGGGGACAAGTGATGGGGACCGTGACTCGTGACGGACGCGGAACGATCGGGACCGTGACTCGTGACGGACGTGGGACGAGACTCGAGACTTCAGATGTTTCGAGATATATCGACGTCATTTTTATTTTATTATGTATTTTTTTATTTTAGTGGAGTCTATTGTGGTCAAGTAGAATTAAATATCTAGTTTTAAGGTAAGTGGGACATGTTTGGCATTATGTCATTTTTTTGGGGGATATTTTGGTTCCAGTTGGATGAACAGTAGAGTTTCTACCCTATAAATATTTCATATTTGTAAGCTTTTGAAGGAGGAGGGAGGAGAATGGTGGAGAAGAAATGGAAGAAAAGTTTACAGGAAACTTGGAGGCGCAGCCTCTGTGTGGCTCTCCCTCTTCCTAACCCCCCCTTTTCCTCTCCCTGTCGTCTTCTTCTTCCCCCCCCCCTCGTCTGCGTTCTCTTCCCTCTCCTCTCCCGTCGTCTGCCTTCTCTTCTCTCCCCCTGTGATCTCTGCTCTGTCTCTCTCCCGCGGGTTTGTCCCGCATCAGTTTGGTATCAAAGCACAACCACGATCCCACGCACTCCCCACCGTCGCACTTTGTTTCCCTTCCCCTCCTCCCTGTCCGCAAGCCGCCTCCTTTGCGAAAGCCTGCTAGCGGCGCCCCACCCCGGAGCCCCTGTCGCGGGCCTTCCGCGCCGTCGAACCTGTGCCCATTCGCGCCTGCGCGCGGCCTCCCGAAGGCCTGCTAACGCCGTTCGCCCGCGTGTGGGATTGCACCCCGCCGTCGTCGTCCGCATCGAGGCCCCACCGTGCCCACTCGCGCTGGCCGCTCGCCCGCGGGACACTACTCCGTCGTCTGCGTCAGAGGCCAGCCAGACGGACCGCGCCGGCGACCTTCTCTCTCTCTCAGTCGCAACGTTCTCTCCCTCTCCGTCGTGGTCGCTCTCTCCCGGTTCTCTCTCCTATCTCTCCCAGTCCTCCCTTTCCCGGACCCCTGTGCCACACCTGTCCCTGTTCTCTCTCTCTGGCTCCCAGAGCCCCACCGCGCACGAGCCCCCCCCCCCCCCCCCCCCCCCCCTCCGTCGCGTTCGTTTCCCCCTCCCAGTTCCTACAGCCCGGCGCCGGACTCCCGCCCCGAGCTCCCCGCGTCCGGAGACCCCAGCGCCGGCCGACCACGCCCCAGGCTCCCACGCGATCGGAAGCCCCCGCGCCGGCCGTCCCCCGCGTCCGAGTCCCGCGCGGCTGCCATCGCCGGGGTCGCCACGTTGCCACCGCCCCGCGCCAACCACCCAGGCAGCAGCGGCCGCGCGTTACCGGCCCCTTTCGCGCCGGACGGTCACGACGGTCGACCACGCCCGCGAGCACTCAAGGCATCCCGGATACGACCGCGCCACCCCTTCTCCATCTGTGCGGGAGTCCTCCGGAACGCTCCGTCGCAGGGCTCTCCTCAGCGTCGAATGTGCAGTGAAGCACCGAAGGCCAACCGCGCCATCGTCTTCCGGCTGGTTGAGCACCCCTCGCGCCGCCGGCTCCTTTTGTCCGGTCGGGCCACGCAGTGCAAGCGTCTTCGACGTGTCAGCGACAGAGCGGGTCGACCCCTTTCCTCCTCCACTGCGACGGACGCCTGGGCGGAGCCCCTCTGCACCGAACCAGCTAGGTGTTCGCCCGGCTGCTACCTCGGGTCCACACAGAACCCGGAGGCCCATCCCGGACATCAAACAACCTGCAACCTCATCCTGCCTCAGCTTGGAACCCCTGTGCAAGCTGTTCGTCTTGCGCCACCAACTCAGACTGTGAGCAATTTTGGCACTATGATTTCTTCTGCATTTCGGACACTAGTACGGTTATCAAATAGAAGAGTTATTTTGTTGATATTTGATCCGTTACAATCATGCAATTATGTCTCTCAAGCCGTCGTAGACTCACTTTCTCAAAGTGGGAAGTTAATTGAATCTGAAAGTGGGGACATATTTGTGTCATTGTCTCGATCATTCAAAGCAGATTTGGAGCACAAAGAACTTATCTATAATACTGGCGCTTGGGCTACAATTCCTACGCAGCAGTCGTCTAGTTTGCCAACCGACCGGTTTTATCTCATTGTGGGTCAGAAATGGTTACAAAATGAGCGTGTTGAGGTATTTGCTGATGAGAGTTATTGTACTGTCCGAGATCTTGATTATCCAGGGTGCCTGTTCAAGTTTCCTGCCTATGTGCCTACAGTTCAAAGAAGTTCACATGTTAAGGCTTGCCAACCTGATTCCCAAGTGGCACTAAAACATAAATTAGAGTCTACAATCTTGCCAACTGTGGGTGATGCTCAAGTAGAGGTGCATTGTCCACTGCCACCTACTATGGTAGAGCCCGAGGAGATGATTGAGAATGTGGCTATGACTGACTCCATTGAAGTATGCGAGATAGTTCATATAGTGGAGTCATGGAATCACTCTTTGATGATTGAAACTGGTTTTGCTGCATTTTCTGATCAATTATTTGAGATCTCAACACTCTCTGGCAATCATCCGCCTATGCCTTTTAACATTGATTTTGGTGACTTTGATGTGGTTAGATTTTCGTGAAGCATACCAGGATCGACAGTTCGAGACTTGCGCTTTTTAATTTGTACGGTGTATTTCACTCCAGTTTTGGTGTTTGTCTTCCTCATACTTCGACACTTTAAAATTCGAGGGCAAATTTTTTCGAAGTGGGGGAGAATGATGGGGACCGTGACTCGTGACGGACGCGGAACGATCGGGACTGTGACTCGTGACGGATGTGGGAAGAGACTCGAGACTTCAGATGTTCCGAGATATATCGACGTCATTTTTATTTTATTATGTATTTTTTTATTTTAGTGGAGTCTATTGTGGTCAAGTAGAATTAAATATCTAGTTTTAAGGTAAGTGGGACATGTTTGGCATTATGTCATTTTTTTGGGGGATATTTTGGTTCCAGTTGGATGAACAGTAGGGTTTCTACCCTATAAATATTTGTAAGCTTTTGAAGAAGGAGGAGAATAATGGAGAAGAAATGGAAGAAAAGTTTACAGGAAACTTGGAGGCGCAGCCTCTGTGTGGCTCTCCCTCTTCCTAACCCCCCCCCTTTTCCCTCTCCCTGTCGTCTTCTTCTCCCCCCCCCCTCGTCTGCGTTCTCTTCCTTCTCCTCTCCCGTCGTCTGCCTTCTCTTCTCTACCCCTGTGATCTCTGCTCTGTCTCTCTCCCGCAGGTTTGTCCCGTATCAACAAGCCTGTCCAACTCCGGTCGTCGCAGACCCAACTTCGAACAGTGGGGAGGTGGCCCGAGCTGAAGCGGGGGGAACAGGAAGACCGCGGCGGCTAGGCCGCTCGCTGAGTTCAGTCAGGGCGGGGGTACCTGGCCGTCGACCTGCAGGGGAGGGTCCGCGATGGATCGGTTGACCCTGGCGGGTTGCGGTTCTGCAGGGGGGGCGAGGGGGGGGGAGATGCTCTGTGAACAGGGGAGAAGGCGACGACGACGGGGACGTGAGCTCCGTCTTGGGTATCCGGCGCGATGGTGGGCCGGCACCGCGGGTGCCCACTGGTGTCCGAGCGGCGGAGGACCGAGCGGACTGGCGGCTTGGGTGCTCGGGGCGACTGAACCGGCGCGGTCCGGCGGCTACTGGCACCCGGCGCGAAGGGGGGGGGGGGAACCGGCAGCGAGGCTGACCCGGGGCGGCGACGGGGCGAGGTGGACCCCGGGCACGGACGGTGCGGAACCCGCGATGACCGCTTCGAGGGGAGCTCGGGGCGGAGGTGACCGGCTCTGAGGCTTTCGGCCGCGGGAAGCTCGGGCGGGGTGGCCGGCGTCGGGGACGGGTGCCGGGGGGGGTGGCTGGGGATGGGGGACGGCGACGGGGGTTCCTGGGTCGGGAGAGAGGGCGCACGGGATGGGGGAAAACAGAGCACCGGAAGGGGGGGGGGTGTTCGCGCGGGCGGGAAGGCGTGCGCTGACCTGGTTCTGCGGGCTGCGGACGAGGGGCTCTGCGCGGACGGGAAAAAAGGGGCAGACGGCTGGCCAAGACTCGGCTCCGTGGAAGAAGTCGACAACCTCTATGATACCAAGTTGATGCGGGACGAACCTGCAGGAGAGAGAGAGGGAGCAGAGGTCACAGGGGAAGAGAAGAGAAGGCAGACGACGGGAGAGGAGAAGGGAAGAGAACGCAGACGAAGGGGGGAAGAAGGGACGACAGGGGGAGAGAAAGGGGGGGGGGGGGTCAAAGAGAGAGAACCACACACAAGGCAGCGCCTCCAAACTTCCTGCGATTTCTTCTTCTATTCGTCTATTCCTCTTCTCTCTCAAAAGACTTCTTACAAGTATATACAGGACAGAAGCCCTACTATTCATCTATTCTCTGGACCAAAATGTCCCTAGACAATGACAAAATAACAACTTTGTCCCACATCTACAAATAAACTTCACCTTTCTTGAAACTAGACATTTAATTCTACTTGGCCACAACAAACTCCACTAAAAATAAAAATTACATAATAAAATAAAATTGATGTCAACATATCGCCGGTCGTCTGCAGTCTCGAGTCTCGTTCTGCGTCTGTCACGAGTCACGGTCCCCGTCAGATTGGGTCACTCCAAGCCTCCGCGATCGTCTCCAAGAAGTCAGGCTCCCTGAGCCAAACTTGCTCAAACCTGAAATAGAGTGAGTTACCATTTTGCCTTGAAGTCTTCAAAAGTATGGGTTTGTGGGCTGAAGTTGATCTCGCCAATCCCAACACTTGTGCCTGGGGGAAGTGGTTCTCCCAATCAATAGATACCAAAAACCTGTCCAGTCTAGAACAAGCATCATTAGCCCTCATGTTGGACTAAGTGTATATCCCTTGGACATACCTAAGTCCGCCAAAGCAACCTCTTGGATAAAATGAGAGAAGTCATCCATATTATCCACCGAAACATTATCCCCTACCCTCTGCCAAGCAACTGACGCCGTATTGAAGTCCCCTCCGAGACACCACGGGAGACCCGAAGAGATATGGAATTGGATCAACTCCTCCACAACTGACGCTTCTCCTCTCTGGATTGAGGGTCGTATATCCCCGAGAAGTCCTAAAGGAAGCTATTTCGAATACTCTTGAAATGCAAGGAGACAACCCACCTGGTAATGACCCTCTCCTAAGACAACTCCTCCAACTCAAAGGGATTCCAAAGGACCATAATCCCCCCGGACCTACCTGTTGCAGGTGAGGCCACCTTCTATGAAAGCCAACCACCTTCGATGCCCCTAACGAAATCACTACTATCCCCATCCCACTTTGTTTCTTGTATGCATAAGATATCGGCCTTGCATCCCCTAATCAACTCCCTCACAGCCCTCCTAGCCCTCTCACATTCCAAGAGATGATCCTTATAGGTGACTGTATGGTGAACCCTCTCCCTCTCTCTCCCCCTCCTCACTACGCCTACCTGCTCTGGATCGGGATCTCGCCCCTCCTTTGATTCTCGCACTCAACTGTTTGAAAATCTTCAAGAATGCTTCCCTCAAGTCCTTTTCAGCCGCCTCAAAAGGGATCCCCACCTGATATGCCACCTCCTTCGCACGCTTCATAACAAGGGCCTCTAGTTCATTGAGCATCTCCTTAACCTCGTTTGTCCCCACCCTATTTCTTCCTCGGGATTCAATATCTTTTTGCTTCCCCCTCTCACTCTCGACCAGCACAAGTGCTCCCACCTCGGCCTCCCCTTCTGATGAAGCTCCCTTAGAGCAAGAAAGTATGAGGTGCCCCTATTGCTTCCTGCAGTGGATTGACCTCTGCCTCTGCGTAGAGGTGGGGGTTCCTCCGACAAGGTACCTCCTTGGAAGACCAGCTGCAGCATCTTCCCAGTCTCCTCGTGATCCTTGGGGCCTTCCAACAGGGGAAGATCAGCCGCTGCACACTACACCTGGGCCTCTATCTCGTCGCCAGAGGAGGTGGCCCCCGGGTCTGGAAAATATGTTTTGCGGACCCTCAAAGCCTCCAGAAGCAACGATGAAGGGCGACCTCCACTGTCTTCAATGTCGCTCAGAAATGGGGCTCCGGCATGGATGGCAGAGTCGGGTCGGCTGGGTGAGTCGGACCCAGCCGACCCCGACTCGGGTCGGGTCGGGTCGGTGGAGTCGGCCGACTCCAATGGAGTCTGGCCGACCCTGGGTCGGCCAGAGTAAATTTTTTTTTTTAAAAAATGGAAAAAAAATCAGGAAAAATCCAAAAAAATCACAAAAAATCAGGAAAAATAAAAAAAATCAGTAAAAATTATTTAAAAAAATATAGTAATATAACATTTTAGGTATATCTATAGTCTAGTTACACATATGTTCATATTACAATACAGAGCAACGGTAACTATGATGCCTTATTTACCTGAATATCATTTCATTTAAGTAAATGTTATAATTTGTGTTTCATTTACTTAAGATATTACATGTAAATAAGGAAGTACCCCCCATTTGAATCCAATAAAAATATCAAAAAAATCATATCTCTTACCAATAAAAAGTCAACTCTCCCATCGAAGAAGAAAATCGCGATTTCGATGATTTTAGCGAAATGCTAACTTTCTAATCTCTCATAATTTGGTCTATCTAAAAATTTGATAATTCAAATAAACCATATGGAACACTAAAAATCAAAGTCCGGTAAAAAAAGTCAAACGTGCATATGACTTCTCCAAGGGAGCCACTCTCCTACTGACAACACTTAGTCTGCTTGAGAGCTCTCAAGATTTGGTTAAACCTAAGGTAATATCACCTAAACTCATGAAAATTTTCACTTTCTAATTGAAAAAGTCTTAGAAAGTGACAATTCTCATGACTTTGAGTGGTGATAATTTAGGTTTGACCAAATCCTGAGAGGTCTCAAGCAGACTAAGTGCTGTCAGTAGGAGAGTGGCTCCTTTGGAGAAGTCATATGCACGTTTGACTTTTTTTACCGGACTTTGAATCTTTAGTGTTCCATATGGTGTTATTGAATTATCAAATTTTTAGATTGGCCAAATTATGAGAGATTAGAAAATTAGCATTTCGCTAAAATCATCGAAATCACGATTTTCTTCTTCGATGAGAGAGTTGACTTTTTATTGTAAGAGATATGATTTTTTTGATATTTTTATTGAATTCAAATGGGGGGTACTTCCTTATTTACATGTAATATCTTAAGTAAATGAAACAACAACATATATAACATTTACTTAAATGATATTCAGGTAAATAAGGAGATCCTGAACCCCTAACCGAAGAGGATCCTGAAGGTAACCTGAGAGAATCGGTTGCACCACATACAGACCACTTGGAGTCGGGTGGAGTCGGCGGAGTCGGGGGAGTCGGGTCGCGGAGTCGCGCGACCCCGGCGGATCCGGCCCGACTACCGGACTCCGCGGATCCTGGCCAGTTCCCCCGCCAACTCGGGTCGCAGGCCGCCGACCCGACCCCGACCCGCCCGACTCCGACCCGACCCGCGCGATTTTGCCATCCTTGGGCTCCGGGCAACGGGAGATACCTGCTGGAGGACCCCCCGTAAGAAGTCAGCTTGCAGCGCAGTAGGCAGCGGGTGCGACGGGGATGAACGGCTGGAGGAACACTTAGGACGAGTTGGGCAGGGAAGAGGAACAGTACTGGATCGTCGTGGCCCATTATCGAGAATGGGAGCGGATTCGAGTAAGACCGCATACCTCATGGCCCCCTTATGAGGCTCCTGAGTCACCCATAGGGCGGCCTTCTGTGAGGTGCGTTCGACCGGCTGGATATCCAGACTGTGAGCCCCATGGAAGGCCGATACTGTCCCTTGACCCAGTGGTCTACTGCCCAAATCGGAGGCGGCCCTGTCCGGTTGAACATTCGAAATTCAAACGCCCGCTCTAGTAGCTGGCCGTACGTCGTCTTCAATCTGCCACGGCGACCCTGCGTGCCCTAGGACTTCTGGCAGCCACTGTACGTTCTGCCCCCGTTCCTTCAGCTAGATCTGGATGACTAGAGGCTCCCCATCTAGGACAATGGTGATGATAGCGGGGATAGCATCCAATGAGGTCACAACTACTTCCACTGCCATAGAGTTTGGGAAGAAAAGGGATAAAACTCCGGTGTTCCCCTAATCTCACCCCCAAAGGATCGTACGAGGAAGGAGACCCCTTCCATATCACACCGTGGAAGCGGAACTCCCTCTAAGATGATCCCACAAGTCGCGACCTTGGGACTAGGGAAGGTCCCTCGTCTCTTTGTCTATCTACAAAGTCGAAGAAGTGCTCCTTCCATTGCCAAAACCCCTAACGCCGCCAAGTCCGCCACCTATCTCTCTTCGGCACCCACCACAAGGAAGGCATAAGGGGAGACTTGAGAGACCTCCCAATAGGCCCCAGTCACAGCAAGAAGCCTTCGTTGGACATACCTGGACAATTCCCTTCTCCCTCAAACTATCCTCCAGATAGGTCCCAGCCTCCACCACCTTCTTGCTCCCCACGATGATACTCCGCTCTATTGGAGTCTCCCTCACCACCTCTGCGTAGAACCTGTGTCGGGATGAGCTCCCATTATGAAGCGTGCTAGGCGCTGGTGATGGGGAGACAGTGCTTATGTGTCACCTCCTCCGGTCTCCTACACCGATAGCAGGTCGGCGGAAGGCCAGAGCTGGTCGGGATGTCGCTCTGGCGAACACCCCCGCCCCCTAAGCCTCTGTTTGGCAATGGGTTGGGGTTAGAGATAACTCCAACCCATGACTAAAGTTATACAGGGTTAACTCACTTTTTAATTTGTTTTCTTGTGTGTTAACCCAGTTTAACTACAGTGAGTTAACCCACTTTCTCTTGATTGCTTTGGCAAGATAAAGTGAGTTAACCCACTTTCATACTAAAAAGTGACTTGAAAAGAGAAAGTAGCAATTAATGTTGTGTTGAGAAAAGAGAAAGTAGCAATTAATGTTGTGTATCGCGAGGACAAAAAAATAGTTAACTCAATAGGTTAACTCCAATCCACCTCTAGAGGTGGGTTGGAAAATTGTGAGTTAACTCACATCTGACCCACTTTTAATATACCCACTTGAGTTAACTTTTTTTGGTTACCAAACTGCATTTTGAGTTAATTCTGAGTTAATTTTGAGTTAACTTTAAGTTAACTCGTTACCAAACTGAGGTTAAAGGGACAGTGTTTGCTCTTGACGGCAACACCATCCCCAGAGGGCCAGA
Organism: Colocasia esculenta; assembly: GCA_014218235.1. Lineage (NCBI taxonomy): Eukaryota > Viridiplantae > Streptophyta > Magnoliopsida > Alismatales > Araceae > Colocasia > Colocasia esculenta. The sequence goes on along the minus strand of CM024757.1, from coordinate 28,765,656 downwards.
GCGTCTCTCACTAGAAAAGTTCTAGAGACAGAAATATATTAACTTGCAAAATCATGTCCATCACAGGCAATAAGGTTTGAAGGAATGGACTTTGTGTAATAAAAGTAGTTATCTTAAAATTCAAAGGATCAGCTTCCATAGATCATGGTTCTTCTCACATTTTTCTTTTGCACCACCTAAATTTTCATTAATGTCTGGGAAAACCTTCTCTTTCTTCATTTCTTGGTTTGTCTATAAAGCATGGTTTGCTGGTGCGCCGATTCGGGGCGAATCAGATTCGCCCTGATTCGATCCGATTCGCCCCGAACCGGGCCGAATCGGATCGATTCGGGTGGAACCGGCTAGGCAGTGTTGGTTCTGCCCCAGGTTTGGCTAGATTCGCATGGATTTGATGTTTCTTTGGCTGATTCTCTGTTTAAAACCTCCTGTGAAGAATTTCATGTATAACTAATGATATTTATGCCATGTAATACTGCACAAACATCCATTTTCATTCAATTTTATTAGAAACTGAGTACAAACTACAAAGTACAAACATGAAACATGAAACTCAATTTTAATTGAAAAATACAATGAGACTCATATCAACTAAAAAGTACAAACCTGAGACTCAATCCAAATACAAAGTATAATGAGTCTAGTAACCCCAATATCTCTGCTGATATGGATCATATGTACCCCACTGGGGCTGGACAGACTCATCTGACTCTGAGGGCAGCTCCCCAATAAGATGATAACTTTTGGTTTGAGACACAAATGTACGAAACTCATCCCAAGTCATCATGGTGTAGTATCTGCTCCGAAACTCCCTCACAAAGTGGTCCACACCTCGCATCCAGGACGAACTATCCTCAAACTCGCCATTTGTACATCCTCTACAAGAGCATAAATCTACTGAACAGGAACATGAACATGAATAGACGGAGGTGTGGTAGCCTGTGGTGGCGTAGCCACTATAGCCACTGGAGTAGCCTGTGTCGGATGACTCTGGCTGATAACTATGTCCCCCATACGATCCCACAGACTCATGTGTGCTCATTCTCTCAAAATCAGATATCATAGTGTTATAGTTATCACTATTCACTGTTGAACCTTCTGCACGACCACCTTTCACAAACTTCCGCCTTCTATTGTACTGCACTGGGCCGCCATGATCGGTATCTTGGGTGCAATGGCCACCATAATGCTGCTCCGCTGTGAAGTGTATCCCACCACCGCCGCCCCCTCCCTGTCCACTCTCACCCTCTCCCCCTCCCCCATCTCCATCATTACCACCGTCCCCTCCCCCATCTCCATCACCTCCCCCTACAGACCCACCCGGTGAACCAATTGTCATGGAGTCATGGGAGCGGCTGCTGGGTAATCGGGGCGAATCCTAGGGAGGTGTTTTTTTCTGTATTTGGATCCAAGGTTTCTAAATCTGCAATATCAAGTGGATCCAAAACAGGGGCAGCCATTTTTTTCCCTTTCTTGGATCCCAAGGAGAACCAACTCTTCTTCTTTTGTGCTGGGGCGGTTGGCTCTCTAATGACAATGTCTTTGGCTGGGCCACCTGCTTGACCTATGTCCTTCCCCTTTCCTTTCGTCGGTTGGGATGTCGCCACCGCCTTTCCTTTTGCAGCTTGGGATGGAGCAACAGATTGCGTATGTTACCCCTTCCTTCTTGGTTGTGAGGAAGCAATTGCAGGTTCTTTCTCTCATAGACTGTGAGCGGGCTGTAGGGCCTAGTATCAATCTTTCAAACTGCACATCAAACGTTTGCACCACCTGCAATAGTCCTCAACATCACAAATTATGGAATGGACAATCACAAAATAATGAATGAACATGTTTAACAAATGATAACTACTGTCTCACCTTCTGCACGTATGGATAAGTCGTCAAGAAGATCCACCTCATCTTCTTCTGCAGCCCGAAATTGAGAAGAATGTGGTTGTCTCCCTCCTCCCACATCTCCATCACCTCCCTCCTCCTCCTCTTCTGCAGCTTCTATAGCCTTAGCTAAGAATGTGTTTGGACGAGGTGGATTTTCAGGATCATCTGCCTCCTCATCTAACTCGTACTCTTCCCGCTCTGTGGTCGCTCGTGCAACCCATGCAACCATTGAGTCTTCATCATCTCGTAGGAACTCAATGTCAACTGGATCATCCTCCACCTCCCCCCTCTTTGGATCATCTGTTAAAATTTTCTCACCCGCCATATGTAGATCTCGACTCATTTGTCGGTCCCACCGATCCTCAACAACGTCCAAGACCAAGTGTGCATAGCGAGGGGACACGTCATGGATCTTCTTCTTTGCAGCTTCAATTTTTGCATAAACCAACCTTATGGTTGGTCTCCTATCCCCATCAACCACCCTCAAAACCTCATAAAGAGGTTCAATGATTTGCACCAGCTTGAAGATTCGGTCCCAGAAATTAGCGTTGCAGACGATCCCTTCAACTTCTTTACCATCAGAAGTCCCTGCAAAAGTGCTCTGCATCCATCTGTCTATCCTAAACATGCGTTTTAGACCATCTTTGTGCTTTAGGAGACTTTGTAAGGCAATGAAATTAGTTGCAAAGCGGGTGATAGCCGGCCTCAACAACTCTCTGCTTGTGGACTCTCTCATCCACGCCAACACAACATGATGATTATAAATGTACCTTGCGATTTTCTGCCTAGCCTCTACCACCGTCCTGACAGGTTGTAATGTGCCAATCTCTTTCAACATCAAATCTACACAGTGTGCTGCACAAGGAGTCCAGTAAAGATGGGGATAAAGAAGCATCAACTCCTCCCCTGCCTTCTTGTATGCAGAGCCATTATCGATCACCACCTGCACAATATATTGCTCTCCTATCTCATCCACAACCTCCCGCATCAAACTCAAAATATATTCAGCATTGTACACTCTATCAGATGCATCAACAGATTTGTGGTAGAACACCTGTCTATCACAACACACAAGAAAGTTGATAAGGCTACTCTTGGTGGTACCTGACCAACCATCACACATCAATGTGCAACTATATTTCTCCCACTTTTTTTGAAGCTTTAGATATATGACTTGATCTCATGCACTTCTTCATCTAGATATCTCCCTGCCAAATCTCTTGATGAGGGTGGTTGCACATGAAGCCCATGCGTTATACCTCCTGGATCATGGTTTTGTAATATGGGCTATTAGCTGCATTAAATGAAATGCCCGAATGATGCCACAATTTAGCCACTGCACGACCCACTTTATATCTAGGCCCTTGCTGGTTGTATGCATCATCAATTCTCGTTTGCTTTCCATGCTCCCGAGAATATATATTAGGATCCACCTCTTCTAATGTTACACCTGTGGATCTCTTCCTTTGCCTTTGATGTTGGTCTGTGATTAGGATGTCGGTTGGAATATGAGTGAAGTAATCACCCACATTGGAAAACCGACGGGACTGCGCCTCACCCCCAACTCTGGACCCACTGCCAACCTCAAAACTCCCTCTCTGCTCGGGGATATCAGGCACATACTCTGCATGAATTTCTGGCTCATCATCGTCGTCTTCATCTCGCTGCCTTCCTGAGACGATCCTCTCCTGCATCTCCTTGTCCGCCCTCTTTCTTGCGTCTCGGCCCGAACACCCTTCAAGTGTTCAATCATGAGCCGCTTCACTTCAGCGAGCACCGATTTGCAACCTTGCACATCATGGTACCCTGCAAGCCGCCCACCTGCAAGATGCTTCTTTAGGCGAGAGACACCACCTCCTTGTCCCGTATGGCCGCAGTAGTTGCACTTGTAATTGTGCCTACTGCCCAATGCAGTCCCATGCTACCACCCAATGTCCTCACTATTGCCTTTCTTCGGTGCCATCTACGTAAAATAAATAATCATTAAATTTCAGGAAAAAAATAATTTATGTTGGTTTCACATACAAACAATTTCTAACAACACATTAGACGTTGTAAGTGAACACTAAACACTTGCAACATCATGGTTGCAATTTCTGTATTTTTTTTAAAATAATTTCAGAAATTTAATAATTGAAGAAATTGGCCAAATCTATATGAAAATTTTGTAGATTCAAGGGAGAAATGGTTGCAAGTGAACACTAAACACTTGCAAGTTGCAACATCATGGTTGCAATTTCTGTTTTTTTTTTTTAAATGATTTCAGAAATTTAAAAATTGAAGAAAATGACCAAATCTATATGAAAAATTTGTGGATTTAAGAGAGAAATGGTTGCAAGTGAACACTAAACGCTTGCAACATCATGGCTGCAAATTCTGATTTTTTTAAAAATAATCTCGTTGCAATTTCTGTTTTTTTTAAATAATTTCAGAAAATTAAAAAAGGAAGAACATGGCCAAATCTATGTGTAAAAAATGTAGATTCAAGGGAGAAATGGTGGCAAGTGAACACTAAACACTTGCAACATCATCTTTGAATTTTTTGTTTTTAAATAATTTCAGAAATTTGAAATTAGAAGAAAATGGGCAAATCTATGTGAAAAAATTGAAGATTCAAGGGAGAAATGGTTGCAAGTGAACACTAATCACTTGCAACATCATTTCCCAAGAATATACTTCCCATACATCAACAAAAAACAGCAAAAAATAGAAGATACATGGAGGGTTACCTTCAAAACAGTGAAATGGATGAAGAGAGGATGAGAGAAGCCCAAGAACGCCTCCAAGCACCTTCAAATCCACATAGGAAGCCTCCTTGGGTCTCCTAGAGTGTAGATCTGGGGTTCCTTGAGGGAGAAGGGGGAAAAATGGGGGAGAAAGGGGCTGGCGGCGAGACACCTGCGAATCGGGACTGCACAGTCTTGATTCGCAGGGCGTCGGGCGAATCTTAAGGCGCCGGGGCGAAGCGGCTCGTGGCGGATCCGGCGAATCGGGTCGGATCGAATCGAATCCGCCCAATTCGCCCGGTCCACGGCCGGCCGGCGGATTCATGCGGATCACGAATCGGGCTGGCCCTGATTCGATTCGCCCGAAGCGAATCGGGTCGATTCGCCCCGCCTTGCCAAACCCTGCTACAAAGTTCCTAACAATATTTCCAATAGAATTGCTGACAAGCTGTGACTTAGTTTGCGTGGATAGTGGATTTGGGAATGAACAAAAGAGGTTCAAACGTGGGTGGTTTGAGTTTTCTAGAATTTCTGTGAACTGTCTTTGACGCTGTAGCAGAGTACCTGAAAAGGGATTTCCAATAAGCTATCTTGTCAACACCTTAAGCTAAAAAAAGATTTTTTTTAAGACATGCATAGTTATGAACCAGTTAATTTCAGTAAAGCATGCCTCCCCATCTGCAATAAATGGATTGTTTTTCTCATTCATCCTTTTTAAGGCTCTTGTTCATTGAACCATTATGCATTATAAGATCTGTATGTTTATACGCTAAATGCAAACCTTACAAGTATATTACAATTTTCGTGAAATGGATGACACAAATGCTAGAGTTATTCTACACGTATTCTTGTAAACCAGGATCAGATCTTGGTGCATGTTGTTTTCTAGGTAGAAGCAGATGACTACAGGCCCACCATGTGCCGCTTGGTTCCTCCCGAACCAACCGATATCATACTGGTGCTCTGATACCATAATATCACAATCCAATCCAACCCTTGTAAGATATTGTTGTCTAATTTGGGCCAAGCCCACGTGATTTTGTGCTCAAAAGGCGCCTCACAACCTATGAACTACAACCTACATATATAGCCCAATAACATTCCTCCATTTTCGGATATGGGACTAATCTGATTCATTCCTTCCTCAGCCCCGTATGCAGTGTTAGCTCTACTCTATGGTGGCTCCACACTGGTCTTCTTACTGGATAGTCCTTTCTAAATAAATAGATAGCCCTTTCCTCTTGCACGGCTCACGATTGGGTCACTACACTATTGCAGTAGGGGAGATGCAGAAGGTAGGAGCTGGCATCCTGGAGGGGCATATGAGAGATTCAATATCTTGTGACACATGGAGGACCAGAAGGCTTTCTGGGCTGGCTCAATTTTGGCCAAAGTCCAGTTCTACTTGGGCCTGGTTTCATCCTTGTTCAAAACATGTTGTTCGGAGCAACCTATTCCAATTGAATTTGGGTTGGGCAGATTGGGCTGTGGGCTAGACTGCCGAAGTCCCATCCATGTGCTGGCACCTACTGGACCATTGAAAAGAAATTGAAAAACCTTGCCTGTCAGATGGCTCAGTAAATAAGTCTGTTCAGAGGCATACATGCTTTCTTCATTGAGAGACTGAATCCAGCTTTGAAATGGTTTCACTAAGTGGCACAAATTGCTTGTAACAGTTGGGTTGGTGAGTCACAAGTCTTTTTGAAATGCATCTTGATGGCAGGTGCTCGTGGTTTCTGCTTGCATAGTGTACATAAGATAGCCTTTGCGCTTCTTCCTTTTTACTGAAACATAGTAGGAAGTAAGCTGCTCGCAGGGCGTTACCTTTGGAATGGTAACATACACATTCTAGACTAGGATAAAGTGAGATACTGTGGAGCTGATGACCATATGCCTCACTTATTAGCAAGTGAAGGTAGAGCATCAAAGATGAACATAACCATTGTAGCCAAACTGCTGAAGTTCTCCAGTGGAAATCAGGGCACTTTGTTATGGATCTCATGACGGGGTTGCCATCTTCTAAGAAGAGATGACTCTGTGTAGGTAAATGTCATCTGCTCACCAGCTCAGCTGACTTGTTGCATGCTGGGAAAATTTTAGTTTCTGGAGGATCTGACAAAGAATTGATTTAATTTGATCAATGTCTATTCATAACTTGGAATAGGCAGAAGAGTAATGTTGATACTGGTAGGCATGAATTTACTTTTGTGGTTAGTTATTTCTTGGAGCATCCTCTGCTAACGGATTCATGAGGTTTACAAGTATGGAAAATTGGCCTTTTCAGGGTTTTGGACCAAGTTCATGATAAGCCTCTGTTGAACGAAATTTTTTCCCTCATATTAAAAAAAAAAACACTTGTTTTAAATATTAGAGCAAGTGTATATAGAGGAAAATATTTGACCGGACTTTCGGATAAAAACAACCTCCAAGCCCATTTATTCAGAATTTTCAGTATGAATGAAAGAAAATAAAGTATTTATTCTGAATTTTCAGAATAGATAAACAACAGGAAAAAGAAATATTTCCTGCACATGTTTGAATTTTGAGCGGGAGGACATTCCGAATCAAATTGGGGCCGAAACCATAAAACCTCTGGTATTTTCGGAATAAAATTTCCCCCCGAGAACTTTATTGCACTGGAAAAGAATTGTTTCAAATGTTTGGAACAAGTGCACAAGGGGAAATATTTATCCAGGTCCCGGTAAAAGATATCCCTTAAAGTTATTTGTTCAGAATTTTCGGAATGGGTGAACTGAATAAAATCACTTATTTCCGATTTTTCTGAAATAAATTAAGTACAGAAAAGAAAAAGAAATGTTTCTGTACGACGAAAAAAGTGAATTCCATGTTTCCGGGATGACCTGAATTAAATCCCGTATTTCCGGTATGTCCGGAACGAAATGTTCCGAAGATGTCCTACGTGGCCTCGTATTTAAATGTGCGAAGAACGGGTCAAAATACCTACGTCAGCAGAAAATGACGTGATGAGCACGTTCTGCACCAAAAAGGAATTCCACGTGTGCGAAGAAAGGGACAAAGCACCATTTATATGTGTGTGAAGGCTGCACAGTCCGGTGGGGACTCCACCAGGGCCCACGCGCCCGGTAGGAGTCCCACCGGGACAGTCTGCGCGCCCGGTGGGGCGCCCACCAAGATGCGCGCGCCCCGTGGGCGCCCACCTGGGCGCCCGCACCGCGTCCGGAGGAGCACCCATCGGGGCGCCCGCGCGCACCCGGTGGGGCGCCCCGCGCGCTCCGGTGGAGCGCCCACCTGGGCGCCCGCGCGCGCCCGATGGAGCGCCCACCGGGGCGCCCCGCGCGCGCCCGGTGGGCTGTCCACCGGGGCCGCGCGCACCGGTGGGGATCCCACCGGTGCTGCGCACCTGGTGGCCCCCACCGGGGGTGCCAAGCGCACCGGTGGGAGTCCCACCGGTGCTGCGCACTGGTGGGCCTCCCACCGGCCCCAATGGGGCCCACCAGGTGGGCACCGGTGGGAGCCCCACCGGCCCCTCCATGAGCGCAGCAGGTGGGCCTCCCACCGGCCTCATTCTCCTGTTTAAAAAGAAACAAAAAAAAGGAAAAAAGGACAGAACATACCTGGTGGAGGCGCCCCCGGATGCTCTGGTGGAGTATCTTCCGGTGGGATGTCCACCTCCACCCTCCAACTCCTATAAAAGGAGGAGAACTCCAAGAAGTGAAGGAGGATTTTTCTGAAGCACGAGAGAGAGGACCAAGCCTGGGAGTTCAGAAATCCCCCTTCCTTGCTTGCTCTGTCCAGTGTGCTCACGCAAGGCAAAAGTTAGGAAAGTTGTCTTGTTCTGATTAAGGCAAATCTATATTTGCCATGTGATCATTTGGAAACCAAGCAAGGCATGGTGGACTCTTACAAAGGGAGCTATTTATGATGAAAATTTCTCTCCTCCATCATGAAATCAAAAAGGGAAGTACTGCGCATGGATATTTCTCGAGTTTCCCAAAGGCTGAACAGTACAATGAAGAAAATTACATTATACTCACAATCATGTGTAATTGTATAATTGCTCAGAAAATAGCCAGAAATTCAGAACTGTGATATAATTGCCCAACAATCAAGGGAATATTGCAAATATACCCCTTGTCAAGGGAAAACTGCAGAAACACCCTCATGTCTGAGAAAATTGCAAACATACCCCAGGACTGGGAAAATGCAAACATACCCTCATGATTGGGAAAACTGCAGAAATATTCCCATGTCAAGGGAAAATTGTAGAAATACCCTCATGTCTGGGAAAATTGCAAACATACCCCCATGATTGGGAAAATTGCAAACATACCTCCATGATTGGGAAAATCGCAGAAATACCCCCATGACTGGGAAAACTGCAGAAATACCCTCATGTCTGGGAAAATTGCAAACATACCCCCATGATTGGGAAAATTGCAAACATACCTCCATGATTGGGAAAAATCGCAGAAATACCCCCATGACTGGGAAAACTGCAGAAATACCCTCATGTCTGGGAAAATTGCAAACATACCCCCATGATTGGGAAAATTGCAAACATACCTCCATGATTGGGAAAAATCGCAGAATGTCCCATGACTGGGAAAATTGCAGAAATGTCCCATGACTGGGAAAATTGCAGAAATACCCCGATGTCTGGGAAAATTACAGAAGTACTCCCGAAGAATAGAAATTGCAGAATGTCCTAAAAAGGTCCCAAACCCAAAGACCTTGAAGGGGAAATTGCATAAGTGCTCCCGCTTGTGAGAAAGTTATTCAAGCCATGTTCGAACTTCACAAAAGTCAACTAAATGCCATCGAAGTTCAGAAATTGCACGAAACTCTTTTCAAAGGAAGAAGCTATACAAGGTCCATGCCGTTCACTTGACTCGGTGGAGCGGGACCCACGTCACTTCTCTGAAGCGGCGTGCGCTCTCCTGAGTCCGGTTTATGGCTGACAAAGTATTGGGATTGTCAAGAAATGACAAATATACCCACGCAAGGCATGAAATGACTGAAAAGCCCCAAGAAGTCGAGAACTGACATAAGATACTCGGAGAAGTCAACAAATGACGGAAACATCCAAGTGTCCCAAGGGATGGTAGAAGCATCCGGGGAAGTCAATCAATGATGAAAATACACCGGAACTGCTCGAAAAAGCCAATAAGCGGCAGAAATGTCCGAGCATGCCAATCATGGCAAAGACACCTGAGAACGTCAATAATGACTGAAACACTCATGAATGCCAAGAAATGGCGGAAGCATCTGGGGAGTCAATCAATGACGAAATACCCGAACTGCTCGAAAAAGCCAAGAAGCGGCAGAAATGTCCGAGCATGGCCAATCAATGCAAAGACCCCTGAGAACGTCATAATGACGAAACACTCAGGATGCCTAAGAAATGGCGGAAGCATCTGGGGAAGTCAATCAATGACGGAATATCCCGGAACTGCTCGGAAAAGCCAAGAAGCGTCAGAAATGTCCGAGCATGCCAATCAATGGCAAAGACACCTGAGAACATCAATAATGATTGAAACACCAGGAATGTCAAGAATGGCGGAAACATCTGGGGAAGTCAATCAATGACGGAAATCCCCGGAACTGCTCGGAAAAGCCAAGAAGCGGCGGAAATGTCCGAGCATGCCAATCAATGGCAAAGACACCTGAGAACGTCAATAAATGACCGAAATACTCCGGAATGCAAGAAAAGGCAGAAACATCCGAGGAAGTCAATCAATGATAGAAATACCCGAGACTGCTCGGAAAAGTCAAAATATGGCAGAAATGTCCGAAAAGGTCAAGAAATGACAGAACAGACATAGAATGCCAAGAAATGGCAGAAGCGTCCGGGCAAGTCGACAAATGGCAGAAATACCCGAGACTGCTCGAAAAAGCCAAGAAATGGTAGAAATGTCCGATAATGTCAAGAAATGACAGAAAAAGCCAAGAAATGGTAGAAATGTCCGATAATGTCAAGAAATGACAGAAAATGCCAAGAAATGGCAGAGATGTCCGGGAACGTCAACAAATGACAGAAAATCCAAGACTGCTCGGAAAAGTCAAAATATGGCAGAAATGTCCGAGAAGGTCAAGAAATGACAGGACAGACATAGAATGCCAAGAAACGGCAGAAGCATCCGGGCAAGTCAACAAATGACAGAAATACCCGAGACTGTTCGAAAAAGCCAAGAAATGGCGGAAATGTCTGAGAATGTCAAGAACTGACGGAAATAACTTGAAGATATCAACTGGTGGCAAAAGGTCTAAAAAGGCCAAGAAATGACAGAGGCACCTGGAAATGTCAGAAAATGGCAGGGAGCTCTTGAACAGTCATAGATACAATGCTGTCCAAATCTCCTCCAGGTTTCTTCTTCAAAACACAATATTGGCCAAGTTTTTAGTTCTATGATCATAGTGGCTGATACTCACAGAAATACCCCGATACGGGAGAGCTGCAAAATTTCCAGAAAGGGTGAAAGATCGCAGCGAAATCCAAAAGGGGTACAAACTTGTAGAAACCTGACATGACCACTTAAAGGTCTCATCACTATCAAAGGGTGATGGTCACCACAAAGCAAATACAACGGATCGATAGTGACCATCTTGGCGATCCAACGACCTGCTCGTGATCGAATTCAAATCCAACGGTCTGATCGTGATGATACTCAAATCCAACGGTCTGATCGTGATGATATTCAAATCCAACGGTCTGATCGTGATGATATTCAAATCCAACGGTCTGATCGTGATGATATTCAAATCCAACGGTCTGATCGTGATGATACTCAAATCCAACGGTCTGATCGTGATGATATTCAAATCCAACGATCCGATCGTGATGATATTTAAATCCAACGATCTGATCGTGACGATATTCAAATCCAACGATCTGATCGTGATGATATTCAAATCCAACGGTCCGATCGTGATGAAGATGCAAATCAACGATCAGATCGTGACAGAAGCAAGCCCAAAAAGGGTCGATTACAACCAAATGTAATTCTGAAGACCGATTATATAATCGGCACCATTTGTAAAGGTCTTGAAAGACCAGTTGTACTTCGAATTACATGTGTATAAGCGATGAATGCTTCAAATATCTATGCAAAAGTATGTATTCATGAGGGACGATCATCAAGATCAATATTGTCACAACGAATAGAGACAAAAGGCGTTCTTTGACAGAGAATCAAAGGTATTCGAGGTCACCTCGATGTAAATTAACATCGACTTCGGTCGGTGGGGAAATGTCCAGTACACGACACCCAAATCGCCTGATAAATGAAATTTGTCTGTTTTAACAGACTGGCACGCCCGCAAAAATGATAAACATCATAATATATCTTTTTCTTAAAAAAGATAAAAATATTTTGAAAGAATATTTCGCGTGTTAAACAGCCTCTTACTTTGCAATGCCATCATCGAAGGAGCCTATGACATAGAAGATGTTTTCATGTTTCATAGGTATACGCCGGATCCCACGATATTTGCATGGTTTGACCTATGAGTCGAAGTCAGTTCATGTCTTTGACTACAAGGAGCAGGTGCTTAGACTAAGACACCCCCTCTTTGGCAGAAGTTCTTTTATGCCACTGTTCTAATGGGAAGGTGGCTCGGGAGACTTCGAGGATGAGGAAATAAAGGAAATATCTATATCTAATTAGTATTTTGTGACCTTTTGTTTGAAGGACAAATTTCCTTAGGTAGGAGAGGATGTGAAACCTGCTGAGCAGTCCTGAACATAGATCTTAAATGGACCCTTGTAACCTCATCAAGTGTAGGGGGATCAGATCCTGAACGCTTAAGGACTCTAAATGGACCTTTTGTGTATGGTTGACTTTCCGAGGGACTCAATTTTTTGCAGGAATGTCCAATTGACCTGATTGTTGAGCTTCTGAAAGGTTCTCAAAGTTTTCTATGATTTTCATTTGATGTATTGCATCTGGTAGGCCAGGATCATAAAATATTCTAAACTGGTCTAGAATTGGATACAAGCACCCCTGCATTATTTGAACATGGGCACCCCTTTCCAATTAGAGGAGGAAACCAAGTTGACTCCTGGTCTATTCATTGTTTGGGTAGGTTTTGTTAACTTGGAGTGCATACTTCCATTCTCTTCCTCTTTCTTGCACATCTCTCTTCTCTCTCCATCCTTTTCTTTGGTTTCTACCAAGGCAACCCATGTGAGGAGACATACTCTTTGGTGTTCATCCTAGTTGTAGGTGCAGCATATGGAGCTTTACTCTTATCTTTTGTGCATCAGATTCATTCACTACTTGAGTTTCAGTATTTCCTTTTTTTTGGATTAAGTGCCTTCTGCTCTGCTATTCCATCAATTTTTTTGGGTGTTAATTTCCATTTCCTTTGAGCTCAAGATTTGATCATGTAAGCCATACACCATGTAGCTTTTGCATTCTTTTTTCTTATTTGGCTGCAGATTGGAAGGTGGATAATCCCTAAAATTATTCTTTTACTCTGTGGGCCACTGTTTTCATTTTTTGCCATGTTCAGGTGATGCAGAATCTCCCAAAACAGCACCAAACGTTGTTGTTTAGTGCAACTATGCCTGTAGAAATTGAGTCACTTGCTCAGGTGAATAATCTACATTTATGTACACACACATACATACTTGTTATGCACATGCAACTTCATTCCCCCCCCCCCCCCAAAAAAGAAAAAAGAAAAAAAAGAAACTGTAATTTATAGGTTGCCCATTTTTCAGATTTTTGTTTGGCTTCTTTTTCCAATTAGTATTCAATTCACTAGCATTTACTCTGTATGGAACTTTCAAATTTTCTCATACATATATGTTCTCTCCAAGAACCAGTTTGAGAGCTCAGGCACCCTGTGGAAAGTGTGGTTTGTATTTGATCTGATTTCATATCACGAGCATTATATTTCACATCTATAACTGATAGCTCTCCATAACATGCTACTCTTGGCTGTTCTACTTTGGTCCACATGGGAATTTTTTTTTCATCAAATCATGTAGTTATATCTTGTCTTTCATTTACTAGATATATAGAGTGATAGTCTATATGCTAATGATTTGTTGCCATTTGTACAATGTTGTAGTTTTCTTCAACAATATCAGGCTGGTTGCCTGGTAATGGAATTAGGTGCAACCATGTTACTTGTTTCATTTTGGCTCATATTTCCCAGATTTCTTTTTTGTAAACCTAGAAATGTATGGCTCTTTTGCTTCTTTATAGCTGAAGGTTATGGTAGTGAAATTGTATAACATTGTGTGGAATTAGATCCATGAAATGTGCAAAAGGATCTGTTATATTAATAAACACGGCCTGAATGTCCTTTCTTTTGTTCTCACTATGCATGGAATACATAAATACTACATAATTGGCCAATTTTTGATAAATCAATCTTTGCGCTTGATTTTGCTTATAATTTGAAGTAACCTTAACATTGGAGGCTGTGGTGTGGGTCAAACTATTCAGGTCCTGAGTGATGGGGGACGGAGCCGGGGAAGGAAGGGAAGGAGGAGAAACCGGGAAGAGGGCGGGAAGAAGGGAGGAGGAGACAGGAAAACTGGGCAAGCCGACTTCACGTCATTTCTTTTCTTTTCAAATCTGTCATTGCCCATCCACAGGGATACGGGTGGTAGATACATATAGGAGGGGATGGGTTCACAAATGACCAAAATACCCATTCCCTCAAAATATTCAATAAAAGCCCAAAAAATACTAAAACAGGAACATACCCAAATGACACCCAAAGGGCCAAACAAAATATCTTGGCCTGCTACAAAAATATATAAGGCCTCAAAAGTCATGTAGAGTGCCGTCGTCCAACCAAAGTGACGTCGGCTCCGCACGACGACGCCGGTAAACCCGCGACAGGTCAAAACGGACAAGTCCTCGAGTGTTCGCACCAATTCCCCCGGCTGGGAGGAACTCGACCCTGTCGAGTAAGGGTCCTGTCCACTCTGGTATCTCTCCAACAAGTCTGGGTCAAGCCGCTGCAACTCCTCTCGGGTAACCCAGGTGTCCTCGGTCGGCGTCAACGTCAAGGCGGCAAACTGGGCAGCCACTGGCTCCCAGCTACGTCCACGCTGGGGCGAGACAGCAGGCCGTCGCGGGCACCGACGTGGTGGGGTCCGAGGACGTCGAGGCTGACCGAACTCGTGCGGGAACACCGGTGCGTACAGGTACACAGGGGCGCGTCGTCGTCGTCTCCGACCTCGCGCGGATTCATCCGGGCACAAGAAGCGGTCAGTGAGCCCCAGATGAATAGGACCTGCTGGGACGACCGCAACGGCGCAAACGGCACGTCAAACGGAGCTCGGACGGGTCCTCCACGCTGGCGGTGCACTAAGAACGTTAGTGCACCGTCGTGCACTGTAGCACTGAACCGGGGGCGGAGAACCGGCACCGGTGTGTGAGGAGAACTGGCTGAACTGGGTCCCTTTAAAGGGTCGGTTCTTCCTTCTCTCTTCTACCTATCTCTCACGCAGGGAGGAGTGGAGTCAGCGGGGAGGGGGGGGGGCTGCAGTGGCTCCGACGGCGGGGAGCGAAGTCGCCGGCGGGAAACGAGGTCGCCGGCGGCGACGATGGCGGCCGGCGCGTCCGGCGGCGGCAGTTCCAACGGCCGGCGCTTTCTGTCGGCCTCTGGGGAGGGGCTGGCGCGCCCGGGGTGTCGTCGCGAGCAGGGGGGGGGTCCGGGGGCCGCGGGCTCGGCCGGGGAGGGGCCCGCGGTGGTCCGCGACTGGGTCCGGCGGCTGGCGGCGGCGACCGGTGGCGCGCGAGGGTCACGGCTGAGAGAGAGGAAGCAGCGGGAGGGGGAAAAACAGGGGATCGGGAGTAGGAGTGGGGGGTTCGCGGAGTGGGGACTCGGCGCAGGGGGGTCGCGGAAGGAGATGGGGGGGGGGTGTTCGCGGAGTGGGGACTCGGCGCAGGGGGGTCGCGGAAGGAGATGGGGGCCGCGGGCTGGAAAGAGTGGAAGAGAGAGCTGGGAGAAGACAGAGAGGGAGAGGACTGAAGATGGGGGAACTGGGGAAGATAGAGAGAGCGGGAGGGTCGAGCTTGGTGCCGGCAACGCAACTCGAAACCATGCCACACCACATCAAAGTCACCGGAATCAATGCTAAAAAACACATCTTTCATGGGCGGTTGACTGCCAGAGAGTGTTGAGATCTCGAATAAATGATCAGAAAGTGCATCAAAACCGGCTTCAATGATCAGAGAGTGATCCCATGACTCCACTATAGTAGGGTCTCGCGTACGTCAATGGAGTCAGTCATAGCCACATTCTTAATCATCTCCTCAGGCTCTACCATAGTGGGTGTCAGTGGGCAATGCACCTCTACCTGAGCATCATCCACAGTTGGCAAGTTTGGACTCTAATTTCTGTTGCAGTGCCACTTGGGAATCAGGTTGACAAGCTTCAACCTGTGAACTTCTTTGAGCTTTAGGCACATAGGCAGGAAACTTGAATAGGCACCCTGGATAATCAAGATCTCGGATGGTACAATAGCTCTCTTCAGCAAATACCTCAACACGCTCTCTTTGTAACCATTTCCGACCCACAATGAGGTAAAAGTTGTCGGTTGGCAAAATAGACGACTGCTGCGAAGGAATTGTAGCCCAAGCGCCAACATGATAGGTAAGATCTTTGTGCTCCGAATTCCCTCTGAATGTTTGAGTAAACGGCACCCATATACTTCCACTTTCAGAAGTAATTAGCTTCCCACTTTGAGAAAGTGAATCCACGACGGCTTAGGATACGTAATTGCATGATTGTAGCGGATCAAATATCAAAAATAACCCTTCTATTTGATAATCGCACTACTGTCCGAAATGTAGAAGAGATCATAGTTCCCAAAATTACTCGGAGTTGTGGTTGAAATATCTCGTGCAGCCGAACTGGGAAGTAGACGAGCACTGAAGGATTCTCGTGATGTTCGACGCTCCGTGCTGGTTCATCGACACCCGTTAGCAGGTCGCAGACGCCCTGGGTGCTGCTTCATTGAGACGTGGGTCACTCCAGTTCAAGCCGGTCCACAGAAGGACAGATGGCCTCGACCTTTTCTTCTTGCTGCGCTGCGGGGATGCACTGGAGCCGCTGAAGCAGGTGCTGTCACCGGGTACGGCAGGCTTGACCCGGTCCACGCACACAGAACAACGGGTGACCCGTCTGTTGGGCTCGCGTCAGGTGGTGAATCGCGGGCAGTCACACGGTCCCTGCGTGTGGTTCGCGTTCCGGGCGGGTGGAGGGGATCCACGCCACCACCGGCCTTCGTACTTACGGCGCGAAGAAGAAGTGGGCCGCCGGCCCGCAAGCGACGCGCCCTGGCTTGGCGCGAACGATGGGAGGCGGGTCGGGGCGCGTGGATCGCGGCGTCGCCGGCCTTCGCGCGAGAAGGCACGCGGGCGTGGGTGGGGACGTTCCCGAACGCGCGCGGTCCTGCGTGTTGATGACGGGCCGTGCCGGTGGCGTGGGAGCCTTCGCGCGAGACTAGAACGAACGGGGGGGGGGGGAAGGGGCCTACGCACGCGCGGTGTGGGCGCGGTGCTGGACAGGGCAGGCCGCCCACGGATGCAGCTGGCGAGGTGGGGCGCAAGGCGGACGCAGTGGCGGGGGTCCGCAGGCGCCGGGGGTGCGGCGACCGCGGACGCGGGTCCAGGGCGCGTGGAAGGACGGCCTTCGCGCTCACGCGTGAAGAAGGTGGTGTTGCAGTGGACGCGTCTGGGCTTGCACGGACGACGGGAGGCGTGCAGAGTGGTCCTGTGCGTCGACTGCGGAGGACAGGGGACTCTGCGCGGATTGGAAAAGGAGCAGACGGCTGGCCAGGACTCGGCTTCGTAGAAGAAGTCGATGACCGCTCTGATACCAAGTTGATGCGGAACAACACGGCGGGCGGGGAAATGCAGTGACCGGAGGAGAGGGCGGCAGGAGGAAGAAGAAGAAAGGGTTGGGGCGTGGGCTTCTACCCTGGGGATTCCACCCCGCAATAACACAAGAACAAAGGCTGCGCACCAAGCTCTCCTTAATTCTTCCTTAATTCCCTAAAACAGATGATTACACTTATTTATAGTGAGGGAACCCTAATGGTCCTCACTAATACATCCAAAGACCAAAATAACCTCAAACCCTAAAAATAGTCCAAAATCGGATCCAAAAATACACCGAAAATAAAAAGAACTCTATGAGTCTCATATGGGCCTTATTACATCAACAAATGCTCAAACTCATAAAGGACACATGCTAGGGGCCCGACGGCAAGTCGTCAAGCCAAAGGACGCGTCGTCGCTGCTCGTCGCCTCCGTCTAGGTAAACTTGGACCTGGTTGGCCCGATCTCAGGCTCGGATGTCCCCACCAGTTGTTGTTGGCTGTTGTTTGTGGGGGGGGGGGGGGGGGTTTGGTTTTCACAGTTATATTTTTTTGGAGTGGGTTACCAAAAGCTAAACTTAATTTTAGATGGGTTACTTCTTCCAGCTGGAGGGGGACAGAGGGAAGAGGGATTATGAGGGTGGTGGGGGTGGGGTGGATGAGAGAGGCAGAGAAAGGGGTTCCCTTTTAGTGGGGGAAGGGAGGGAATGTAAATTCTTTTTTTAGTGATTTTTTAAACGCAACTAAATTAGTTTTTTGATAGTATTTTCCTTTTAAACACAATGAATTAGTTTTTTTGGCAGGTAACTAAATTAGTTCAGATGGTAGAGATAATTTAAAATTAGTATCTTAGTTTATAGAGATTATAATTTATATTAGATTATAGAGATTAATTAAAAAAACTTATATTACAGAAAATTAATTATAAATATTTTTCTCTTTAAACATACTCCAAACATACAACCACATACATCTCCATCCTTATTACAAGCATATTCAAGTTTGCTCTTAGTCAAAATTAGTATGTTTGTTGTCTAGTTAATTTTTTAATCAATTCCAAGATATTTACATAGTAGATTGAGTTCTAACTTATTCAAACTTCCTACTTAGAATAGATTCTTTTGGCATTGTTTTGGGGACATGTGTGGAGAGTGGCATGACATCTTTTGAGGTAGTATTTAACACCCTTAAGAAGTAAGGAGGCCTAAGTTGAACAATGTCATAAACTTCAATTTAGCTTTCTTGGACAAATGGCTTTGGAGGTTGGGGAATGGAGAAGAGGGGTTATGGATCGATGTGGTTAGGTGCCTCTATTTCTCCTCCTTCAGAGTTTGGGACCTGGACCCCTCTCCCCGCCACATGACCTCTCCTCTTTAGTTGGATATTTTCTCCTATAAGGACCTTATTGCTTCTGGGGTCTAGATGAAGATGGGAGATGGTCATAAATGCCTCTTTTGGAATGACAGGTGGTGCAGTGACTTTAGTTTGGAGTCCTTTCCTTGCCTCTTTGCTATTTCAGCAGCTTCCAACATGGATGGTAGGATCAGATCGGGGTGCTGGATCGGACCCTGCTGATCCCGATCCGAGTCGGATAGGATCGGGGGATCCGACCGATTCTCAAGGAATCTTGCCGATCCGGATCGGACAGATTAAAAAAATTAAGAAAAATTGTGGAAAATCAGAAAAAAATCACTCAAAAATTTGAAAAATGCATACAAAATTCATTGAATATAAACACAATGAAATTCAAATCTTATCATGTACATCTATCATAAAGAACAATAAAGATGATTAAGGCACTAATGATTATGTTCATACATGGAATAAAAAAGATATATCTAGAAGCTTATAACATGAAATAAATAAAAATATCTTGCCAATTTCATATTTCGGAACCCTTATCCTCTGGCTCATGAGACTGAGCAGGTGGCCCATAGTCTAATTGCACATATTGAGTATATCCATATCCAAACAAGGAATTGACGAGATCTTGAAATCCTCTTTGCATGCCTCGAGCTGTTGTTGCTTGTTGACTTGAACTTTCTCCTGATTGTCCTGGAGTGAAGAAACTACCATACTCAATCATGGATGGAAAAAATCGGCCGACTCGGATCGGAATCGGTCTATGTCGATCCGATTTGGGGGGGGGGGGAGTCGGCCCACTCACGATGTATGGTGGAATCAACTAGATGGACCCGAATCGGATGGAATCAGATTGGATCGGCCCGATCTAGTCCAATTCCGCACGATCCACCCTGATTTCACCCGCTGTAGCCCGATTCCCTCTACTTACCTTATTTGCCTGAACATCAGTTAAGTAAATGTTATATTTGTAGTTTCATTTACTTAAGATATTATCATAGTTGTCAAGGCGACAAAGCGACCAAAGCGTTTTTGGGCTTCTTGTGTGCCTAAGCGCTTAGGCGCCCGCCTAAGCGGCGCTTAGGCGCTAAAGATAACGTCTAGTCTGGGCTATTTCAAGAGTGACATCCTATATAAATAAAGATATATAATGACAATGCTCATAAAAAATTAAATAAAAGAATTCATAATATATTATTATGTTAAATCTAAAAAGAATTCATAATATAAAAAAAAAACATTACAATTATACAATCATGCAAAAGCTACACAAATATGACATTATAAACACAATGTGAAAAAAATTGCCATTACAATAGTGCACCAAAATTAAACATATGAAAGAAAAATTACTTGAATAAATAAAAATATAAAATGCAAGTACTAACCTGAAATTTGTTCCTTTGTTCTTCTAAAATCTAGAAATAAGAGTTGTGACAAATATAATACAACATCACATTAATATATCAAGCAAGATTACCATCATAATGGATATCAAACATTACCTAAAACAAATTAACATAACTAACCAAAAGGTCCAACATCAAACTATTAAATTCAATGTCCAAAAGTTTCAAAGATAACAAAATGTTCAACTCCAAATAAAAAACATCTAAAGCTTAAAACCAAACATGGCATTTTGAAGAGCCATGCCACCATCATCATTACTATCACCCTCAACTTCATCATCCTTATCACCATCTTCATTATTTGATTCCCATGGAACATTATCATCAACTGTCTCTTCTTCTTCTTCACTCATCATATCATCACCCTCATCCTCATCATCATTCCTTGTGCCTTGTGAAGTGCTCCCTCTTATTGGCATTTTCCCTCTTCTAGCTCTTTCTTCGGATGCTCCCATAGCCTCATCCACAATTGCCCAAGTGAGATCATCTCCATCATGAACCAAATCTTCACCATGCTTGTCATCCATGAGCTTCCCCAATCTAAGTCTTCCAAACAAATGAGATCATATTTTTCTGGATGTTTCTTTCTTTCTTGAAATTTTTCACGAAGACGTCGATTGTATTTACATAGACCAAATCATTGAGTCTTTTGGCCTCTAACCTGTTCCTCTTCTTTGTATGAATCTAAATAGAACAAATATGATAAAAATAAGATTAAATGTTAAACTTAAAAATGGCTAACATTAAAATATGAAATATAAAATCAAATACTTACAAACTCAAATGTACTCCAATTACGTTCACATCCAGAAGAACTACAACAAAGTCCTAAAATTTTTAAAGCAAACATCTTCAACTCCGGTGTCTCCACACCATATTGCATCCACCAATCACCTGTAATAAATTTAAAATATTAATAAGAGAAGGAGATAAAAATATTTAAATTAGAAAAAATTAATTAAATTACTCACATGGAAGCCTCCTTTCATAAGCTCTACTTGCCATTGGCCTCCCAAACATACCTCTTTGACATGAATACTCTATCATTTGATCTCCAATCTTGCATTTCTATATTTGGCTCCATCTTTTCAAGACGTGTCATAAAAGCATGTTCAAACTTTGCAACCAAAGATGCATCTTTGCTTCGAGCTTCATAATATAATTTTGGATTCAAGAAGAGCCAACTTCATGTAGAGGCCGATTCATTTGATCTTTTCAACGGCGGTCCACAATTTTCAAAATAGGTTGGTATTTGCTCTCTTTAGAATTGAAATTTTGAATTATTTGCATCCTTACACACTCCATTGCAGTATAAATATATCCCATTGCTGGTTTTTCATCACCATCAACCAACCTTAACACTTGCAAGAGGGGTTGGGAAGCCCTCAAAATGTCCTCAACTGCATGCCAAAATTTTGATTGATAAACAATTGCAGCTACATTCTTTCCCATGTTTGTTTTTGACCATGCACTAGAATGCCAAGCATCTGAACTAAACAATCTACGCAATGTTCTCTTTATTACATCATCATGCAATCTTTCTAAGGTAAGAAAAGCTGTAGCAAATCTTGTAACTCCAAATCTTACCAATTCTCTCCCCTTTGTCTCCCTTCTCATGTGGTCAAGAAGCCGCGTATGAGTGTATAGATAAGCAGTCAACTTCTTTGCTTTTGAAATGGTGCCAACATAGCATTTTAATTTTCCAATGTCTTCTAACATGAGATCAAGGCAGTGAGCTGCACAAGGGGTCCAAAATAATCGTTTCCTTTTCTCCATCAACAACCTTCCTGCTGCAATATTATAAGATGCATTATCAATAACAATTTGAACCACATATTCCTCCCCAACTTTTTCAACCATCTTATCTAACAAGTCATACAACAAGATAGCATCTTCTTTTTGATCTGAAACATCAATTGATTCCATAAAATAAGTTCCTTCTGGACAATTCACCAAAAAGTTGATCACTTTCTTTGCCTTTTATCAGTCCACCCATCACACATTATAGTGCACCCATAAATCTTCCAATGTTTTATATATTTAGCATGCATTTGTTTTGTTTCTTCTACCATTTTTTGTAGAAGAGGCAACCTCAACATGTGATAACTAGGTGGTTTGTATCCTGGTCCAAACCGGCCTATAAGTTCAACCATGATTTCAAAGCTCCTACACTTTGCTGCATTGAAAGGAATGCCAATATCATAAAACCATCTAGCTATAGCAAGATCAAGATTGCATTTCTCTTCTTCCTTCAATTTAGACATATTGCTCTGAATTTTTTTCCCGCTTCTTCTTGCATCAATAAAATCATCAATATTCATCCTTGCAAATGCATCCATCGGTCCCTTCTCCTTGTTTTGTTTTGTAAAAATTGACAAGGTAGTTGATTTTTTTATTGGCTCAAACTCCTCATCAGATGAGCTCACAACATTCTCAGAAACACTTGTTGCACTAACTATCTTCCTCTTCTTGTTTTTGTTCAAAGCCACCAACATTTCCGCAACAATCTCCTTTGTAGTCTTAGGACACTTCTTCACATCACGGAAACCTCCAATCAAGTGCTCCTTTTGTCTCTTTATCCCCCCATTTGTCACTAAACCACACAATTCACATTTCACTTTATTCTTATCGTGCTCATCAGGCCAATAAGCATACTTCCATCCTGGATCATTAGATTTCGCTTTCTTGAATTCTAAATCTGTTGTGGGTATTGAGGAAGAAGAATCCATTCTTCTCACTGCAAAACTAATTTAAAAAATTGTAAATTTAAATTCAATATGTGTAACTATATGTGAAAGATAAATAGAGGAAGGATAGGAGTATAGGACTGTGTCTGTGAAACAGAGAGAGACAGTGAGATGACTGTGTCTGAGTGAGAGAGGGATCGGGGGGGGGGGGGACTGTCATTGTGCGTGACCGTGAGATAGAGAGGAGAGGGGGGGGGGGGACTGTGTGTGTGTGTGTGTGTGAGGCGGGACACTGTCACACACACTGTGTGACAGAGTGTGTGTGACAGTGTTTGTGCGTGCGTGTGTGTGTGTGTGTGAGAGAGAGAGAGAGAGAGAGACGCAGAGAGTGTGACAGAGTTGTGTGTGTGTGTCTGTGAGTGTGTGAGAGAGAGACAGAGGGAGGGAGGTTGGGAAGACGTCGGACAGGGAGGGGGGAAGTGGGAAGTCGGCCGGGGGGGGGGGGGGGGGGGGGGGGGGAGAAGAGACGGGAAAGGGGGGATGGGGGCGGAGGTGGGACGTCGGAGGAGGGGATTAGCGGGGAGGGTGGGACACTGTCACAGTGTCTGTGGGTGCGTGTGTGTGTGTGTGTGTGTGAGAGAGAGAGAGAGAGAGAGAGAGAGAGAGAGAGAGGAGAGAGAGAGAGAGAGAGAGAGAGAGAGATGTGTGTGTTTGTGAGTGTGTGCGTGCGTGAGAGAGAGAGACGAAGGGAGAGAGGTTGGGAGGATAGGGAGGGGGGAAGTGGGAAGCCGGCCGGAGGGGGAGGGGGAGAAGAGTTGGTCTGTGAGTGTGTGCGTGTGTGAGAGAGAGAGACGGAGGGATAGAGGTTAGGAGGATAGGGAGGGGGGAAGTGGGAAGCCGGCCAGGGGGGGAGAAGAGACGGTCTGTGAGTGTGTGCGTGCGTGAGAGAGAGAGAGACGGAGGGAGAGAGGTTGGGAGGACAGGGAGGGGGGAGTGGGAAGCCGGTCGGAGGGGGGGGGACAAGAGATGAGAAAGGGGGGATGGGATCATGGGGGGCAGAGGTGGGACGTCGGAGGAGGGGATTGGCGGGGAGCGTACCTGAAGTTCGGCGAGGTCCGAAGGCTGCGAGACCTTCTTCAGCGCCGGCGAGACCTTCTCCGGCGGCGAAACCTCCGTTGGGGAGGAACCCTAGCTGGGGGGTCGGGGGGCGAGGCGGGGTGGGATTGGGAAGACGGGGTCGGGGATCGGGGAGCGCAGGGGAGTCGGGGCCGGGCGGGGGTGGGGGGTGGGGGGTTTAAGTGGAATCCGATCCACTAAGTGGATCCGGTTGGACCCGGTAACCCGCCCAAGGCGCCAACGCGCACGCCTTGGGCCGCCTACCGCGCCTTGGCGACGCCTTGACTCGCCTTTTGACAGCCCAGTTAGGCGGCCCACTTAGGCGACCCCCCAACAACGCCTTCACGCCTAGGCACCGCCTAGGCGCAGCCTTAGCGGCCGCCTTGACAACTATGGATATTATATGTAAATAAGGAAGTACCTCCCATTTGAATCCAATAAAAATATATAAAAAATCATCTCTCTTACCAATAAAAAGTCAACTCTCCTATCTAATAAGAAAATTGCGATTTTGGTGATTCTATCAAAGTAGCGTCTTTCTAATCCTTCATAATTTGGTCTATTTAAAAATTTCATAATTCAAATAAACCTTATGGAACACTAAAAATTCAAAGACCGGTGAAAAAAGTCAAACGTGCATGGCTTCTCCAAGGGAGCCACTTTTCTACTGATAACAACTAAGTCCTAGTAAGTAGGAGAGTGACTTCCTTGGAGAAGTCACATGCACGTTTGATTTTTTTCCCCGGACTTTAGATTTTTAGTGTTCCATGTAGGGGTGTCAATGGGCCGGGCCTGGACCGGGCCTTGCTAGGCCTAGCCCAGGCCCGGTTTTCTAAGAGCCGGCTCGGGCCTGGCCCAGGCCCGGGGGTAGGCTCGGTATAGGTGGCCCGGCCCGGGCCCAGAAAAAGTCGGCCCGACCCGAAAAATATAAGAAAATTATTATTTTATTTATATAATATGTAATTTTAATATATCTACTATAATATATTTATAAAAAATAAATAATATACATTTGACTTATATCTATATTAACATTTAATTTATAAAAGATTATATTTTTGAGTAGATTTATTATAGAAAAAAATAAATATAATTCTCTTTCTAAATATAATTTTATACTTAATATAAATTATATTTATATTTATTTTTTCCGGGACGGATGGGCCGACCGGGCCGGGCCACACAAAGCCCAAGCTCGGCCCTATTTTTTCCGGGCCGGGTCGGGCCGGGCCAAAAATTTGTAGCGGGCTCATTTTTTTCGGCCCAAGCCGGTTAAAACCGGGCCGGGCTTCCGGGCCTCCGGGCCGGCCCAGCCCAATTGACACCCCTAGTTCCATGGGGTTTATTTGAATTGTGAAATTTTTAGATAGATCAAATTATGATGGATTAGAGGGACGCTCTTTCGATGGAATCACTAAAATTGCAATTTTCTTATTGGATGGAAAAATTGACTTTTTATTAGTAAGAGATATGATTTTTTTGATATTTTTATTGGATCCAAATGTGGGATACTTCCTTATTTACATGTAATATCTTAAGTAAATGAAACTACAAATATTAACTTGACACAATATAAGAATTTTCAGCATAGTTATCATTATCAAATTTATTTAAAATTAATTATGAGTTAACTACAATGAATTACCAGCTATATGAAGATCATGGTAGAGAGTCATCTCCCATCTCTTGTCAATGACGACCCACAATTTTTTGTATACTTTGAGATTCTTTTCCCTCAAATGTTCCTTTGCTCTGTCTATCGTCTCATACAAATATCTCATATCATTTTTATCATCTCCATCAACTATTCTGAGGACTTGTATTAGAGGCTCTATTACTTTGAGGTAGTAAGAAACTTTCTCCCAAAATCGTGCGTTGCTAATCGAATCTTGTACTTGGAGAGCAACATCTTACTTTCAGACCTTAAGAATGTTTACATATTCCAAAAATTGCTCAAAGTTGATCAACTAGCCCAATTGATGCCTATATTTGATGAGGCTCTCCAAAGAAATAAAATTTGATGCAAATCTAGTGGGCCCAGCACGAAGAAGATCCCGTCCGTCTATGAATTGCTTCATTCAAAATTTTGTTGTGACCATAAATAGATGAAATGATCATTTGAGTGTCCTTAATGAGGCCATGAATATGTGGATCTCTGCCTATGTCCATCATCAAATCTAAACAATGAGCTGCACAAGGCACCCAACATAAATGTTCTCTTTTCTCCATCAACAATTTGCTAGCAACCTTGTAGCTCACTTTGTTGTCAGTCACAACCTGCACCACATTTTCTTCACCCACTTCCTCGAGAACTTCATCCATTAGTCTAAATAAGTAATCTGCATCATTAATGTTGTCAGAGGCATCTACATATTTCAGGAAAATGGTACCCTCATAGCAATAAATAAGGAGGTTAATCATGGATTTTCTTGTTGTCCTTGCCCAACCACCACACATAATGGTGCAACCATGTTTTTTCCAAGCATTTTTGAAGCCATTAACCCATGTTTTCAACTCATTATACTCCTCATCAAGTCTAGCATCATAAATGTATTTGTATATGGGAGCACCACATTTTCTTCACCCACTTCCTCTAGAACTTCATCCATTAGTCTAAATAAGTAATATGCATTCTTAATGTTGTTAGAGGCATCTACAGATTTTAGGAAAATGGTACCCTCATAGCAATAAACAAGAAGGTTAATCATGGATTTTCTTGTTGTCTCTGTCCAACTATCACACATAATGGTGCAACCACGTTCTTTCCAAGCATTTTTGAAGTCATTAACCCATGCTTTCAACTCATTATACTCTTCATCAAGTCCAACATCATAAATGTATTTGCGTATGGGAGCCTTAAGACCAGGCCCAGCTTCTGCAATTGGATCCAACACAGTCTGAAAATATGGGCTCTCTGCCGTATGTGCTGGCACATTTGCATGCAAAAACCATTTAACAATACCTTTGATTGCTCCATTTGCTGCTTTTGTAGTGGCTTTGACTCCTTTCAGAGCCCGCTTGATAGAAGGTTGCTTTACAGACCTTGATCAGTACAAATATCTGTCTATAGAACCCCGTGTAGGATCATGAACATCATAGAGGCTACCTCCACACCCTAATGCAGTAGCAGCCCTACAAACTGATGTGCCTCTAGGGAGAGATCTCTTAGAGTCGTCTCTAGGCAAATGTGACCCTGATGTTCCCATGCCCTTCGTCTGTCCTCTTCTTCTGCATAAGTACGCCGACTAGCACGAGCAACTGCATGAACTCAGGATCATGATCTTCATCATCATAATCATCCTCATCATCGTCAATATTGATTGGTAAACTATAGTCTCTTTGGCTCTGTCGCCTAGAAATCTCATCATGAAGCTCTTGTTGCTGCTGAGTTGTCAATATTTTTTCTTTCTTTTTCCCCTTCATGTACGATTTCATTTCATTCCTCACCTCAAGTGGACATGACGAGCATTTAAGCTACATTTTCTGAAATCTTAGTAATATGTTATTTAAGGCGATACACGCCTCCTCCCATCTCCTTTCCACACCAATTACATTTCACTCTCTTCTACCGAGCATCAATGAGGGTACCATGAGTCCAACCAAGATCAATGCCCTGTTGCTGCATCTCCTGCTCTTGATGTTGTTGATCAACCATATTTCTATGTAAGATAGAAATTCACTTAAATGTGTAATTTATGCGTGTGAATTTTATACAATGAGAGTCAATGAATGTAATTGAGTCTGCAATCAGACTCTTCAATGCAATTGAGTGTTTAAGACATCCAATTGCATCTAATAATAATAATTAGACAAAATCTTCAATTTTTTAATGCTAACTAGGATTCAATTTGGGGTTTTTGGACAAAGAGGGTCATGCAATGTAATTAAGTTTTCAATCAGACTCTAATCAACGTAATTGAGTGCTTTAGACACTCAATTGCACCTTAATTACAATAATTAACAAAAATCTCTAATTTTTAAACCCTAATTATGGTTCAATGTGAGGTTTTTGGGCAAAGAGGGTCATGCAATGCAATTGAGTCTGCAATTAGACTCTAATCAACACAATTGAGTGCTTTGGACCCTCAATTGCACCTTAATTACAATAATTAGCCAAAATCTCTAATTTTTAAACCCTAATTAGGGTTCAATTTGAGGTTTTTGGGCAATGAGGATCATAAACATCTTATCAATGTTACTTATCTATTGATCTATAACATATTAAGTATTTACTATTTTTTATATTTTTAAAAAAATTGAATTTTTTTTTACGTTGGACGGGCGACGGCGGCGGCCACTCTCCTTCACCCAAAAAAAAGGTTTCTCAAGAGGTGGACAAACACCCCAACATGTGCAACACTCTTTTTGGGACACCTTATGGTTTAGATCTTAAAATTTCAAAAAGTAGAGAAGGGAGAAAGTGTGGAGGCTGTAAAGCTCTCTCAAGGTGAAGATTTTGACATGGAGGATTGCACCAAGGATGGGAGTGTCGGCTTCAGTATTGGTTTCGGCCGGGTCTGAAACCGATACTGTTTTGGTTTCGTTTCGTCTGGTTTCGGCTGTATCGGGCGGCCTTAAAAGGTGAGTAAAACGGCTGGTTTTGGCCAATTTTGGTCGGTTTCAGTTGGTTTTGATCAAGTTTCGGCTAAAATCGATTAAGATATTATTTTTTAATGGTGTCAGATTTGCTACAGTAGTTTCGATCAATTTCAGATCGTTCTGGTCCAAAACCGAAACGAAAATGTTTCGACCGAAACTACCAACCATGGATTGCACGTGGAGGGCTTCCCACTAGAGACAGATTGGCCCGTTTTTTGTCGGATGTTAGTCCCACTTACTGTCTTTGCGGCACTGAAGAGGAATCAATGGATCATCTTTTTGTGGGCTGCTCCTTTTCTCAGGGACTTTAGAGAGGGATTGCTCGGAGGAACGATTGCTCTATCACCTTGTGGGGTGATGTCTCTTCTCTACTTTAGGATTGGCAATGGCGGACCTAGAATTTTTGTTCAGTGGGTGCACCCTTGGACGTATTTTCTTAATCTAGTGGGGTTACTAATGGTGAAATTTTACATCATTAATATAAACTTTTCAATCCAGTGGGGTCACAGGACCCCACTGGCCTCAAGGTGGCTCCGCCACTGATTGACATAGGCCCTGACCACTAAAGTTGGATAGGTTGGTTTGGTGGCTCATTCTACGTGCCACCTTATAAGTGGTGTGGGGGGGAGCAAAACAACCGTATGCAGAGGAAGTGTTGCTACATTTTGTTTGGGTCAGGATGGAGTGGGCGGCCACTATCTCCAATGTTAATTCATCTTTACCTTCTCTTTTTGGTTCCTTGGGAGATTAGGTGTCTTGCAGACTTGCACTTTCTTGGTGTGTTCTGGATGTATAAGTGTTTTGGGGTTGTCTCTTTTTGAATTTTGGTCCTATACTTGTACATTTTCTCTCTTTTTAATATATACTTGTGGTACTATTCACTTAAAAAAAAAAAAACTTATTCGAACTTCACTTTTTAACAAATCAATCTTACTTTACAAGTGCTAACTATTAATTAATTATGTATAACTTACTTGGAACCTTAGATAAAAAGAAAAATGTAAAGACATTTCAAATCTCATTAACTATTAAGTAATTCTACATTGTTATACTAGACTAAATTTGATGTAGTAGATTATATGACTATGTGTGGTCATATAAGAGCTGACCTAAGAAATTCATTTGAATTGTATAATTTTGTGAATCTATGGCTTTTTACCGGACTACTAGTTATCTAACTATTGTGGCAACAAAAGTACAACCAATAGGATAGCTTGGAGGGCAATCCAGATCATTTATTGCCCTCTTTGGAGGGCACTAAGCATTTCTCTTGTACTAAATATAGTGTACTAGATTATATGACTATGTAATTGATGGGTTTATGAATTTACACTTGAATTGTCTGGTGGATCTGTGCAATTTGTTAATCTATGTACCTTGTGGATTTATTATTTTTATTAGCTATCTAACTAAACATTATTACAAGTGAAGTATTACTATGTTACCTTATTTAGAATCTTTTACAGTACACTGTGAAGTAATTCCATGTTGTTGTGTTAGCTACTATTTATTATGTGTGAAACATGCAGAATCTCTCTCTCTCTCTCTCTCTAACAAAAGATGATGATGATGTTCGTTTTGGTTGCGGGCGTGTCAGTCTGTTTAGCAGACAGATTTAAAATTCGCTTGATGCGGAGAATTTGCATATCTATTCATTGGACGATTGCCCCTATACAATTTTAGATATTTCTGTAGTTTTCCACTTTTTTGGGCATTTATGCAATTCTCCATCCTTTCTAGGTATTTCTGCAATTTTTTTCCGTGGATATTTATGCATTTTTTTACCCTTTCTGGGCATTTTTATAGTTTTCCACCCTTTCTAGGTATTTTTGCAACTTTGCTCTCTTCAGGGTCTTTCTGTAGTTTCGTACCCTTTTTGGGTGTCTGCGGTTTTGTAAGACCCGGCCCTCCTGGGCCCTTGGCCCTGTCCTCATGGTCGTGGCGGACCCCCTAGGCGCAACATTGTCGCGCCAGAGGAGCCGGTCGCGACATGCTTTGGGTCGCGGCACACCTGGCCGTCGCGTTCTTGTGGCGACGGGGGTGGGCGTTGCGTCCTTGTCGCGGTGTTTGGAGGCGACGCGACTTCGTTCTGACCGCTGTCCTTTCTGTTAGAACGGCCTTGTCGGGTGTCAAGCGCGTAGGATGTTGACGCGACCTGGCAGGCCATCGCGTTATGGTTTTCATGGTCTTCGAGGTTTGACCACTTTTGGTGTCGTGTCGGGGCAGGCGGTCGCGACATGGTCGGTCCCGACATGGTTGCTGTCGCACCGGCCCGATCCGTTGCGTTTCTGGGCCCGTCGGTTCAAAACAGAGGCAGGCGCCCCATTTCCCCCTCTCTCCTTCCTTTCTTCCCTTCTTCTTCTTCTTCCTTCTTCCTCCCCCGAGCTCCCTTGCTTCTTCCGGCGTGTTTGTGGTGCTCGTGGCGAGGAGGTGACGCCCCGTTCGTGTAGGCGGCGTCCGTGTGACGCTTAGAGCGAGGAGGAGGTGGCCATTCTGACGTGAAGGCCCCAACGGGTCGGCTCTACTCATTGAGGTAGGGACCCTTTGTCTTCCTCTTGTTCTAGCATGCTCTCCTTCCCCGTGAGATCCTTGTTTCTTCGTGGTATTGGGGCTGTGGGGCATGAGATCCATGCACGTCGTTGGAGAAGTTTCCTTTGAGTATAGATCTCTATGTATAATGCATGATTTGTGGGGTTTGAGGGTAGTTGCCTATTTATATGCTTTCCTATGTGTTTCCCTTGCTCTCCTCCCCCGAATGGTGTGATTTGTATCGGTTTTGGGGTGGTCCTTGAGAGGACTGTATCGGTACCCCTCTCGGCTGAGATCACGACCGGCCTGAGGGTCGTGATGATGTCGCGACGCATGCGCCGACCGCGACAGCTTCGGCTGTCGTGGCGGGCATAGGCGCCGCGACATCATCGCGACCACCAGGGGCGTCGCGACATTGTTGCGGCCGGCCTTGGCATCGCGGCAGAGTATGAGATACAGGTAAGTTCTTGTGAAGTCCGTTTCTCGTCGAGTCTTCGCCGTTCTCGGTTCTTTCTGTACCCGTGGCATCAGTGCTAGTTCCTAGTACGGTCCTACACTAGTCGTTTGCCCGGTGCTCAACCCTTGAGGGCTTGTCTTGTGAGAGGTTGTTACTGTTTACCTGGGACCTTCGTCCCCGTGCGCCTGTTGAGGGAGTGCTCCAGGCGACGGGTGTGCTCGAGTCACGGACTCTGGAGCGGAGGGGAAAACGGTGGTTAGGACAGTGACGTTGAGTCGTTTGCAGAGCTCTCTTGGTTGGTCTAGGACGCCGAGGTCGTTTGGAGTTCTTTCCGGCGCAGGCCAGTCAGTCCTTTTTCTCATTGCCTCACTCTTTGTGGCCCCGGAACCACCTAGAGAGGCCAAGCATGGGACTATAGTCCGGACAGACTACGACAGTTACTGTTGTGGTTACTTGTGTTCCTGCCCCCACTCTGACGAGACGTGGAGGTCTGGACCTGGGTCAAGGGTAAGACGTCAGTAGACGCTCCTGACTGGTTGACCAGTGATAGTGGTATTCGTAGCTAGTGTCTCTTGTCCAGGTAGGGTTCTTCTGTCTGTGTTGCCAGCCGTATGGTGGTCACGACATGCAGGTCGTACGGAGTTTTCGACTGCGGTGTCTTCCGTACCGTCGTTAGTTCGCTAGCTTTGCTTTCGCACTTTTCTGTGTAGCTTAGAATATATATAATATATATATATATAACTGTTGTCATTTACTTTGATTATATATATTCTTTCCCGCCTGTTAGAGCTAGTAGGAGATTGGTAGTCCCTACTGAGCTTCTGTTGTGAAGTTCATCCATTCTTTTCCAGGTGAGTTCTCAGCAGCGACAGGGCCCGCGTCGGGCGGAGGAGGCGGGACGGTATGCCCCTAAGGGCTCTGTTCTTCCTTTTCTTACTTGTACTCGTTGTGTGTTGGGACTGTACCTAGAGCGATACGCTGCGGTCTCGCTCTTCCTTCTGCTTCTGCGTGTGTGCTCCTAGTTCAGTAGTTGACGTTTATTTCTTTTACATATTATGTTAGACTTGTGTTATAGCCCTTCCGGGTCTCCGGACCCGTGTGCGGCGACCGCGAAAATCGGGTCCTCGCTGTGGGCCGAGGGTCGAGTTCTTGGGGTCATTACAGGTTTCATACTGTAGAGGTATTCTTTAGTCCCACATTGAAAGATAGTGAGAACAAGTGTGTGCTTATCAGCAAGAGTCTCACCTCTTTTCCCAAGAGAGCCCTTTTAAAGGACAAAATCCCAAGCATGGGGACAATACCTCTTGGGAGGCACACTTAAATCACGTCTCTTCATTGGCGCCGTCTGTGGGAACGACGTAGCCATGGCTCGCGGACGAACCTCTTACCAGAACGTTGGGAGTAGGGCGACGAGATCTCGTCAGTCACGAGCGGACTCTCGCCGGCGATCCCCTCCCATCGACGTCAACATCGCCCCTGCTGGCGCCAACAATGACGTCCCTGCGCCAGCGATTGCCGCGCAGGCAACTGCCCTGGAAATGGCCGAACTCCGGGGGCAGATGCAGCAGTTAACGGGTGTCTGTCTCGCCCTGCAAGCTCAGTTGGTTGGACCACCAGCCCCGGCACCTTCTCTGCCACGTGAGCGGCAGACGGAATCGTCGCACCGGCGATCTCGCGTCCTTCGGCGCCTCTGGACGAGCAGGCAGACTCACCGCACCGTTCGCGCCGAGCATAGGCGCCGCGACATCATCGCGACCACCAGGGGCGTCGCGACATTGTTGCGGCCGGCCTTGGCATCGAGGCAGTGTCGCGACAGCCAGGGGCGTCGCGACAGTATGAGATACAGGTAAGTTCTTGTGAAGTTCGTTTCTCGTCGAGTCTTCGCCGTTCTCGGTTCTTTCTGTACCCATGGCACCAGTGCTAGTTCCTAGTACGGTCCTACACTAGTCGTTTGCCCGGTGCTCAACCCTTGAGGGCTTGTCTTGTGAGAGGTTGTTACCGTTTACCTGGGACCTTCGTCCCCGTGCGCCTGTTGAGGGAGTGCTCCAGGCGACGGGTGTGCTCGAGTCACGGACTCTGGAGCGGAGGGGAAAACGGTGGTTAGGACAGTGACGTTGAGTCGTTTGCAGAGCTCTCTTGGTTGGTCTAGGACGCCGAGGTCGTTTGGAGTTCTTTCCGGCGCAGGCCAGTCAGTCCTTTTTCTCATTGCCTCACTCTTTGTGGCCCCGGAACCACCTAGAGAGGCCAAGCATGGGACTATAGTCCGGACAGACTACGACAGTTACTGTTGTGGTTACTTGTGTTCCTGCCCCACTCTGACGAGACGTGGAGGTCTGGACCTGGGTCAAGGGTAAGACGTCAGTAGACGCTCCTGACTGGTGACCAGTGATAGTGGTATTCGTAGCTAGTGTCTCTTGTCCAGGTAGGGTTCTTTGTCTGTGTTGCCAGCCGTATGGTGGTCACGACATGCAGGTCGTACGGAGTTTTCGACTGCGGTGTCTTCCGTACCGTCGTTAGTCGCTAGCTTTGCTTTCGCACTTTTCTGTGTAGCTTAGAATATATATATATATATATATATAACTGTTGTCATTTACTTTGATTATATATATTCTTTCCCGCCTGTTAGAGCTAGTAGGAGATTGGTAGTCCTACTGAGCTTCTGTTGTGAGTTCATCCATTCTTTCCAGGTGAGTTCTCAGCAGCGACAGGGCCCGCGTCGGGCGGAGGAGGCGGGACGGTATGCCCCTAAGGGCTCTGTTCTTCCTTTTCTTACTTGTACTCGTTGGTGTTGGGACTGTACCTAGAGCGATACGCTGCGGTCTCGCTCTTCCTTCTGCTTCTGCGTGTGTGCTCCTAGTTCAGTAGTTGACGTTTATTTCTTTTACATATTATGTTAGACTTGTGTTATAGCCCTTCCGGGTCTCGGACCCGTGTGCGGCGACCGCGAAAATCGGGTCCCGCTGTGGGCCGAGGGTCGAGTTCTGGGGTCATTACAGGTTTCATACTGTAGAGGTATTCTTTAGTCCACATTGAAAGATAGTGAGAACAAGTGTGTGCTATCAGCAAGAGTCTCACCTCTTTCCCAAGAGAGCCTTTTAAAGGACAAAATCCCAAGCATGGGGACAATACCTCTTGGGAGGCACACTTAAATCACGTCTCTTCATTGGCGCCGTCTGTGGGAACGACGTAGCCATGGCTCGCGGACGAACCTCTTACCAGAACGTTGGGAGTAGGGCGACGAGATCTCGTCAGTCACGAGCGGACTCTCGCCGGCGATCCCCTCCCATCGACGTCAACATCGCCCCTGCTGGCGCCAACAATGACGTCCCTGCGCCAGCGATTGCCGCGCAGGCAACTGCCCTGGAAATGGCCGAACTCCGGGGGCAGATGCAGCAGTTAACGGGTGTCTGTCTCGCCCTGCAAGCTCAGTTGGTTGGACCACCAGCCCCGGCACCTTCTCTGCCACGTGAGCGGCAGACGGAATCGTCGCACCGGCGATCTCGCGTCCTTCCGGCGCCTCTGGACGAGCAGGCAGACTCACCGCACCGTTCGCGCCGAGCCCCGTCCGAGGAGCGGGCACCGAGGGCGGTCACCCCGTCGCTCTGTAGCCGCCCCTCGTCCGCCGCGTTCGGTTGTGGCCGCGAACTCTCACGGGTCCGCCCGAGAGGGCTCCGCCAACTCCGAACAGGAGCTCGCCAGGCGCCTGCGGCGTGTTGTCGACCTGGAACGCTGCGTGGACGCGATGATCCAGCAGCGGAGGGGAAGGCTCCGACGGATGATGACCTGGATTCCGCTCCCCTTTCAGTAGGGAGATCCTGGAAGCTCGGGTCTCTCCCAAGCTCCCTCTGCCACCATCGCGCCTATGATGGCACCACCGATCCGACCGACCACATCCACGGCTTTGAGTCGCACATGGTGTTCCACGGAGCATCAGATGCGGCCAAGTGCAGGGCCTTCCCTGCAACCCTCAAGGAGACTGCCAGAGCCTGGTTCGAGACCCTTCGGCGGGCTCCATCTCCTCCTTCCGCCAACTGAAGAAGTCCTTTCGGGACAAACTTTCTTGGTGGAAGGTCACAGCCGCGAACGGCGGCTTCCCTTCTGGCTGTACGCCAGAAGAAGGGCGAAGCGCTCTGGGACTTTGTCAAAAGGTTCCGAACAGAGGCGCTTCGCATCTCGCGTCTGGACGTCCCTCTGGCAACCAGTGCCCTCATCCAGGGCACTCGCGACGGCTTCTTGCAGAGGACCCTTGGCGTCCAGCAGCCCGCCACCCTCGCCGAGCTACTTTCCATTGCACAACGCCATGCGACTTGCGAGGAGAGCCTAGCAGCGGGTAGAGCGGAGCAGGGGGAGCAGTCGGATAAGAAGAGGCCTTCCGACAACGGTTCCGACCGTGATCGGAAGAAAGGACGGCGCAACGGCGACTCTCCGCGCCGTCCGCGCCCCTTCACCAACTACACACCCCTCACCGTGGCACCCGAACAGATCCTGGCCGAGATCAGGAACGAAGCATACGTTCGGTGGCCACAGAGGATGCGCTTCGACCCCCGGAGGCGCGACCAAAACAAGTATTGTCGCTTTCATCGCGACCACGGCCACGACACCTCCGAGTGCCGCCAGCTTAAGGACGAGATTGAAGACCTTATCAAGCGCGGCTACCTAGGGCGGTTCGTGCGTCGGAATGAAGACCGCCCCAGGCGCCGAGAGCGGACTCCCGAGCAGCCGATCAACAACGAGCCCAACGGGCAGGAGATCAATGTGATCGCGGGAGGCTTCGGCGCAGGCGGAGAAAGCACTCGAAGCCGACGCGATTACGCAAGGCGAGTGCACATTGTAGATAGGCCTTCGGCACCTCGGCCGACTCCATATCCCACCAGTCCTACACGCGCACCGCCCGAGGAGGCCATAACCTTCTCGGACGAAGACCTTGTAGGGGTTACGACCCCACACGCTGATGTGTTGGTCATTTCGGCCACCATCAATCATTGTAATGTGCGTCGGATTTTGGTGGATAATGGAAGTGCCCCCGATGTCTTGGCTTACGATTGTTTTGTCCTCATGGGCCTGAAAACCGATCAACTCGCCCCCGTAAACTTGCCTCTGTTCGGCTTTTCGGGAGTTTCGGTGCAGCCCATGGGAAGAGTTTGCCTCCCGATCACTTTAGGGACGGCTCCAAGGATCGTGACCAAAGTAGTTGACTTCTTGGTCATCAACAATATGCCTGGATACAACGCCATCCTTGGCAGAGGTCTGATCGGGCGCATCAAAGCGGTACATTCGTCACTCCATCAGAAGATGAAGTTTCCGACCCCGAGCGGAGTCGGCGAAGTGCTCGGGTGTCAGCGCGAGTCTCGCCGTTGCTATGTCCTTTCTTTAAGAGACAAGCAACCACTCGCAGATCTGACCCGCCAACGTCCGATCAGCCCTCCACCAGCCGAGGAACGCCCGCTGAAGACTTAATTCCCCCAGGTAGATGACGACCCCGAGCACGTCTTATACATTGGCGCCTTGTTGGCAGAGGCCGAAAACAAGCTACACAGCCTTTCTGCTAGCCAATTTGGACGTGTTCGCCTGGTCTGACGACGAACTTCCGGATATTCCCTCGGAAGTAATGGTGCATCGCCTCCGTCTGGATCCCGGATTCACCAGTTCAACAGAGGAGGCGACCTGTGAAACGAGAACGGCAGACCGTGATTCAGGACCACGTTGTCAAAAGCCGAACTGTTGGGCTCCTCCGAGAAGCCCAATACCCAAGATGGATCTCCAATGTGGTCCTCGTACGCAAAGCCAATGGTAAATGGCGTGTGTGCGTTGACTACAAGGATCTCAACAAAGCGACGCCCAAGGATAATTTCCCCTGCCGCGCATTGATCAGCTGGTGGACGCTACTTCCGGTCACGAGCTTCTCAGCTTTCTGGACGCCTACTCTGGTTACCACCAGATCAGTATGCATCCCCCGGACCAAGACGCCACAACGTTCGTTACAGACTTAGGCTTATACTGTTTCACCAGGATGCCCTTCGGTCTGAAGAACGCTGGCGCAACCTACCAGCGGCTGGTCAATAAAATGTTCGAACAGCAGATCGGGCGCAACATGGAGGTTTACGTTGATGATATGTGGTCAAGACGCTTCCGAGCATTGACCACATCTCCGACCTCCAGGAAACTTTCGCAACTCTGCGAAAGTACAATATGAAACTCAACCCTGCCAAGTGCGCATTTGGGTTTGTTCGGGTAAGTTCCTCGGTTTCCTCGTGTCAAATAGAGGAATAGAGGCAAACCCGGAGAAAATCCAAGCCGTGCTTGAGATGAGCAGTCCGAAGACAGTGCGCGACGTCCAACGTTTGACGGGGCGTCTTGCGGCACTGAACCGGTTCATGTCCCGAGCAGCAGAAAGAAGTTTTAACTTCTTCAAGTTGCTCCGAGGCCCTAAAAGCGCCTCGAAGCAAGGGGGGCAAGTACGGTGGACTGAGGAGTGCGAGGCCGCCTTCACCGAGCTGAAGGCGTATTTGGCAGCCCCTCCTGTTCTCTCAAAGCCTGTGCTCGGGGAACCTTTGTTCGTTTATCTTTCGGTTACCGAACACTCCATCAGCGCAGTCTTGATCAGAGAAGAAGGAGCGGCGCAACATCCAGTGTATTACATCAGCAGGGTCCTCCAAGAAGCTGAAAGGAGGTACCCCCGAGCAGAAAAACTCGCCCTCGCTCTTGTCACGGTTGCCCGGAAGCTTAGGCCCTATTTTCAGGCCCACTCTATTACGGTTCTAACCGATCAGCCGCTGAAATCCATCCTTCAGCGGCCGGAGGCTTCTGGCAGGCTTATCAAATGGGCAATAGAGCTTGGCGAGTTTGACATCAGCTTTCGCCCAAGGACAGCAGTCAAAGCGCAGGCATTGGCAGACTTCGTTGCGGAATGTACTCTCCCTACCGAGCAGGATCTACCGTTGGCGGATGAACCCCCATGGGAACTCTATGTCGACGGATCCTCTTGCGTTACAGGGAGCGGAGCTGGCCTGGTCCTCACCTCCCCGGAGGGGTTAGAGTTCCAATACGCCCTCCGATTCCGCTTTCCGGCCTCCAACAACGTGGCTGAGTACGAAGCTTTGCTGTCCGGTATCCGCATGGCTAGGCACCTCGGAGCCCTTCGGCTTAGGGTCTTCAGTGACTCCCAATTGGTCGCCAACCAAGTGGGCGGGCAGTTCGGAGTAAGGGAACCCCGCATGGCTCTATACCTTCAACAGTTCAAGAGCCAAGCAGAGGGCCTCCTATACTTCGAAGTCATACACGTCCCACGGGAGCAGAACGCGCGAGCAGATGCACTTGCCAAGTTGGCATCCTCAGGTGACATCGCCCCTTCCCGCTCCGTGTTTATTGAAGAGCTCGCCTCGCCGAGCACTGAAGTAGACGTTGCAGCCGTAGAGACGGGCCTACCAACTCCGAGCTGGATGGACCCTCTCTTGGCGTACTTACTCCGGGGTGAGCTTCCACCCGAACAGAGCGAAGCACGGAAAATTAGGATGCGTTCTCAGCACTTCGCCCTCGTAGAAGGTAAGCTATACCGACGGTCCCTTTCAAGACCTCTTCTACGGTGCCTCAGCCCTGAAGAGGCCCTAACTGCCATCGAAGAAGTCCATGAGGGGCTGTGCGGAAGCCACCTGGGGGGCAGAACGCTAGCACGCAGCATTATCCGAGCAGGGTTCTGGTGGCCTTCTCTTCAGAAGGATTGCATGTCCTTTGTCAGGAAATGCCCGGAATGCCAAAAGTTCGGACAGCTCATCAAGCAACCCGCCGAACAGCTTCATAACCTGTTCGAACCGCGCCCTTTCGCCAGATGGGGCATTGATATCTTGGGTCCCTTCCCAGAGGCCCAAGGACGGAAGAAGTTTCTATTCGTGGCCATCGACTACTTCACCAAGTGGATCGAAGCCGAACCTGTTGCCACGATTACCGAACAAGCCGCGTGGAAGTTCGTCTGGAAGAACCTCCTCTGCAGGTTTGGCGTCCCAAGAGTGATCACCTCCGACAACGGGAAACAGTTCGACAGCACCTTCTTCAAACAGAAATGTGCCGAGCTCGGAATCTATAACCACTTCACCTCCGTGGCACATCCCCAGGCAAACGGCTTGGTAGAAAATGCCAACCGAACGTTGCTGCACGGGATCCGCACAAGAGTGGAGGCTGCAAGAGGGTCATGGATTGACGAGCTCCCTAACGTTCTTTGGTGCCACCGAACAACGGCTCGAGTAGCCACGAGAGAAACACCCTTCCACTTGGCTTACGGCTCAGAAGCCATTGTGCCTCTGGAAGTAGCTCTTCCCACCATTCGAACAACCCACTTCGATGAAGCCGCCAACAACCGTGCTCTTCGGGAAAACTTGGACATGCTTGGCGAACGACAGAACGACGCCAACATTCGCCTCGTTTCTTATCAGCAACGGCTTGCACAATATTATAATGCGCGAGTTCGGGAAAGGCGGTTTAACGTGGGAGATCTGGTTCTGCGCCGCTGTTCGGCTTCGGATCTCCGAAGAGCAGTCGGTAAACTTGCCATCAAATGGGAAGGACCTTATCAGGTCACTCATGTCCTTGGGAAATGCTCATATAAGCTAACTACCCCTAGTGGCGAAGCCATACCCAGGACTTGGCATGTGTCCAACCTTAAGGCTTATTATCTATGAAAGCCTTTGATCGGCATCCTACTTCTCTTCTCCCTGTTCCTATAGTGCGCCTGAGATTGGGTCTGAAACTATACATACTTCAGGGTCCTTTAAACCCAAGATGGATATGTGGACCCTTCAGGTCAGATAAGCGTTAAGCATTCACCCCTGGTTTAGAACCTACCCGGTTCCAATGGACCTGCGCGGTACATGCAACGCTAATAAACCAACGAGCTCTGGTTCGAACAGGAACACTAGCAGAAGGGAGGAGTTAGAAAAAGCGAAGCCATAGTCAAACGATGGAAAGAGAAATCTTCATTCACAGATTTTTTCTTACAAGCGGGTCCCCTAGACAACGGTCACAAAAAAAAAAAAAAAAAACAAATACAGGAAGAGCATGGAGCGAGGAGACTAAGGAGCCTGTTCGGAAGGGCCAGCATCTTCACCCGAAGAAGGCATCCGCCCAGATTGGAATTGTGGGAAGCGCACACCATCCAAACGGGCGTCATGGGTGCGACGTCGACACTCCCGAACAGCGGCCTCAAAGGCCTCTCGGGCACGTTCAACCCAAGATAGTCGCTCCCCAAGATCCTTCCCAGCGTTAAGGCCCACTCTGTAGCAGCGGGCTCCATACTGCTCCAGATCTTCTTTATAGTCCGGCCCAGCCTTGTATTCTACAACGGCACGGACCCCCGCATCTGCTACAACCTTGGCAAGGGCGTCCTTCTCGGCCCATGCCAAGGCAGCATCCAGCTCCGAAGCTTGGAGGGCGGCTTTGAGGTTCTTCACCTCCTCCTCCAACGCCGCCTCGCGAGCCTTATGTCTCGCTGTGAGGTCCTCGCAGAAAGCCGTCTGCGCCTCACAAAGATATTTTTGTTTCTGGCCCCGAGCAGCCAGGGCCTTGAGGATACCCAACGACTTAGATATCCCGTCCGCAAGAGCTTCCAGCTCGACGTCGCTCATGCCGTCATCCTCTTGGCCCTCCGAATGATAACCTTCTGTTGGTCTCTCCGGAGTCTGCTCGAAGGGAAGATCCAAGCACCTCGCTAGCTGGTCGAGATGAGAGGCGGTGGGGCTCGCGGGCAACTCCCTTGGCGCGTTTTCTATACGGCGAAGTGTCGCCTCCAACGCTGCCACTGAGGGAGCCTCAGGAAGCCTCTTCAGCAGCACTTCTCTAAGGGGCATCCGGTCGTCATCGGACTC
Source organism: Colocasia esculenta (assembly GCA_014218235.1). NCBI lineage: Eukaryota > Viridiplantae > Streptophyta > Magnoliopsida > Alismatales > Araceae > Colocasia > Colocasia esculenta. The sequence goes on along the minus strand of CM024757.1, from coordinate 28,724,213 downwards.
TTCAGCCCGAACACCGCCCCCAACTTCCGCTGCCTCCCCTCCAGCACCATCAGCTACCTTGGCGGTTGCAATTACATTAGCAACCACCTCGGTGGGGGGCATGGGGGGCAGGATGCCCCCAGTTGTGGCAGCGATCTCCTCAACGGCCCCCGTCGTTACGGCCGCTTCTTCAGTGGCCCTTGCGGCAGGAACCACTTCCTGTCCTCCGGACAGGGTCGCGTGTGGCACCGGAGCCACCTCGCTGCTCGCCAGCATCTCACCAGTGGTGGAAACCTCCGTCGCACCGGCGTCCTCGTCGGTTCTGGCGTTCTTCGGGGCGAAGATCCCCTCAACCTCCCCAGCAACGGCGGTTGCTGTGGCGACCATCCCCGGCGCTTCGATGATCGGAGGGTCCTCCTCCCCCCGAGCAGAGGACGCCGCAACTCCTCCGCTCCTCCAGGTAGAAGCTTCTGCAGTATTGCTGGTGGCACCGTGCTCGACACCACCAGTGTTGGAAGCGTCCGAGAGCTCCCTATCCCTCGAGCAGGTGGAGCCCCTTGCCTCTTCCCTGGCAGGGCTTTCCGACCCATCGCTCACCACCACGAGTCCCAGTTCGGTCGCCATCCTCTGCGCGACCTCCGGACGCACCACGGAGGACATCCGCGGTGCTTCTGATCGGCCGACTCCACGGCCTTACGCTTCTTGCGCAGCAGCAACTGCGCCTCTTCAACCTCCTCTTCAGTCCCCTCCTCGCTGTGTTGAGGGGCAGCATGGACCATCCTCTTCTTTTTCCGAGCACGGAGTTGGTCTGCGTCCTCCGCGTCCTCGTCGAGCAGCATTGGCCTCTTCTTCATAGAAGCCAAAGGACGAGCCGTCCCGTCGCCCTCCTCTAGCGGAGCCCGAGCTCCCACTGAAACCACCTTCATGGTGGCCTTCTTCTTCAGGCGAATTTTTCCGGGCCCCTTCTTAGGGACCCGTGCCTTTTCTGGACGCTCCTTGGTGGACGAAGGAGCTACAAGCGCCGTTGTTACCGCGGCACCAACCCTCACAGCAGAGGGAACCCGAACAACGGCCGCAACGTCATCACCCTCGTACACCATATGAGCCAAAATAGGGATTTGTTCGGCGAAATCCTCGTTCGCCTCTAGATCCCTTCCGGCCTCCAACTCCGCAGCAGCTGCACACAAAAAAAAAAGAGAGAAGAAGAAGAGGAAGAGTTAGAGCAGGGTCACCAAACCGACAAGTAAACGACCAAAATCCGCATACTTACTCCATGGTTTGCTCAAACCATGCTTGACAAGCGAGAATTCGGTCACATAGCCTTCTCCATTTCTAACACCTGCTCGGAGAAGGCTATCTGAGGCCCTTGCCTCATCTTGGATCAGCTTCGGAAAGCTGTCCTTCCTTGCCGAGCGGACGACCGTGGGGAATCCCCACTCTGAACCATCCCGGTGGCGCACGAAGAGCAACCTGTCCATCCAACCTTTGTTGTTGGAATATTTGTTGGACAGTTGTATGTGCATCCTATCTGTTCGGTGCTTGGCGTAGTAGATATCCGCTCCTGACGGCCGAGAAGCAGAAAGCTTGAAGTGAGCTCGGAATACATCCGCCGAGCCCCGGATCTCCTTGATCTTACAGATGACACCGAAGATACAGATGTACCTCCATGTGTTGGGCGTCAGCTGTATCGACGATACGCCCCAGCAGTTTAGAAGCGCCTTCGCCACTTCCGGCAACGGTAGCCGGAATCCTGCCTCCAGGTGATCTACGGAGAGGGGGAAACAACCTGGTTTGTTCACCAGGAACGATTCCCCTTCCTTCGCATCGATGATCTCGTACTCGTCACCGATTCTAAAGCGCTCACAAAGCCCACTGTAATGGCGGCATCGTGGCCCGCTAGACGCCGCAACGGTGACCCCGCTTGCTCCGGCAGCAGCGACCGCCTTCCCTTTTCCTGTCATCGTTGTACGACGTGGTGGAGAACGGCAAACAGGAGGAAGCGCGAGGAAGAAGACGATCACCTAAGGGGGGCACGAAAACCTCTCGAACGAAGAAGGAAGGAAGCTTGAGAAGGAAGAAAGCTTGAGGACTGACTACTGGAAAGGTTTTCGAAGGCGTGGCTCCCGCCTTCGCCCCCTCCTTTCTTTATAAAGAAGGAGAGGCGCGGAATTCGAAGCAGGTCCCAAAAACGCCTCTCCTTCCAGTTTTCGAAAACTCCTCCTCGATCGCACCGCTGGCGGCCGTTCGAACGCAAAGTGCGACGCTCCTGGCTCGACACGACCTCGCACCCATCATGATGGGTTAGCCGTTCGACAGGGCTCCAGGCGACGGCACCACATAGCTCCCTGCAACGGGCCATCGCATTAAATGCGGAAGCGACGCCCTCGAAGTGCTCGTGTCGCCGAGCCACTCGAGAGCGTGGGGGGCAAGTGTGGTGGCCAAATCTGGCCACCTAGGCCCATGATGGCCCGTTACGGCCCTCTCATGTCCTGTCAACGGACGTGGCCCCATTTCAAGGTGCCACGCCCTCATCAGGGCAGTTCAGAGGCCTCCAAGGCATAACCCCCATGATCGGGCTTCGCCAAGCTCCTCAGCAGCATACTTCCGAACAGGTCACCGGACCTTTTGCACCGAACAACTACAGATGTTACCGAACAGCACGTTCGATCCCCACGCGGGTCATCTGCTCGGTAATCATGTCCAGAGGTCGCCGAACAGGTCTTTGTGCCCGCACGACGGTTATAACCGTCGCGGGCCACGCACCCCACCATCAAGAGGCGCGTTAATTGCCTGGCATCCCAACGGACATCTAAGCGCATGACTCCTCCCGTTATGCGCGCCCGTCAAGGCGCCTTTCCAGGCACGATCTATCAACGTTACGCACACCTGCCTCAGCACCTATGCCTATAAAAGTACAGGTACAGGACCATGCACTGGTGCGTTCTCTCTCACGCGAACACACTCTTACCTACGAAAACCCCCTGCCTTTCAAGCCACTCACTGACTTAGGCATCGGAGGGTTTTCCCCGGTCTTCACCGGGACCCCCTGATCTTTTCTGGTGATTGCAGGATCCTTCGTCCGCTTCCGGCGACCGTCATCTCCCTTACACAAGTGTTAGGCCTGATCCGCTCCGGCCCAATAAGGAAAAGGTCTTCACACATACCTTTTATGAGTATTTCTATAATTTTTCGGCGTCCTCAAGGTCTTTTCTATTGTTTGTTGACTTCTCTGAGTATATTTGTCATTTCTTGATTTTTTCGAATATTTCCGCCATTTCTTTTCTTTGCCCAGGCTTGTATGTCATTTCTTTACTTCTCGGGGCTTTGAGTCATTTCTTAGCATTTCTAGGGATTTCTGTCATTTCTCGACCTTCTCGTGCTTCTCTATCATTCTTGGCATTCTTTGATATTTGTGCCATTTTTGGTGTTCTTGAGCATGGTTTGGCGCGCCGGATCGAGCGGGCCGATCCCCCCGAATCGCATCGGATCAGGAGGATCCGATGCGCGGCTCGCCCGATGCGCCAGGATCCTTCTTAACAGGCGGATCCCTTCTTAGCAGCCGAATCCAAGCGGATCGAACCGAATCGGTTCGATCCGCCGAATCGGATCGGATCAGGAAAAACCCGATCCGGTCCGAATCGGGGATGCGAAACCTTGTTCTGAGGATTCCTGGGACAATATACAATCAGTCTTAAGCCGAACTCAGGAGAACGTATATCGTTTCAGAGAAGTGAGAGGTCCTGCTCCACTGAGTTGGGTGAAAGTCATGAGCTCGGTTGTTCCCCATTGAAGGGACTTTTCTACAATTTTCACCCTTTGGAGGGCATTTGTGCAATTTTACCTGACACAAGGGTATTTCTGCAATTTTCTTGTATTTCTGGGACTTTTCTGCAATTTCTGTCCCTTGGAGGGACTTTTCTGCAATTTCTTGCCTTTCCAGTTTCCAGGGTCTTTCTGCAATTTCTACCTTTTCAAGAGACTTTTCTGTAATTTCCATCCTCCCGATTTTCTGTAATTTCTATCCGTTGGAGGGATTTTTCTGCAATTTCTATCCATTGGTGGGATTTAATGCAATTTCTACTCTTTGGAGAGTGTTTCTGTAATTTCTATCTCTTTAGGACTCTTCCGCAATTTCCACCCTCCAAGGATTTTTCTGCAATTTTCTTCCCTTCAAGGATGTTTCTGCAACTTCTTGTCCTTTCGGGGACGTATATGCAATTCCTGTCCTTCTGAGGGCTTTTCCGCAATTTCCTGTCCTGTGGACATATGCAATTTTCACCCTTTGGAGGGTATTCCTGCAATTTTTACCCTTTGGAGGTCATTTCTGTAATTTCAGTCCTTTCACGGATGTTTCCGCAATTCCCTTGTCTCTCAGGGGCTTTTCTGCATTTTTTGTTCTTTCAGGGACTTTTCTGCTGTTTTCATCCTTTAGAGGATTTTCTGCAAGACGTTCCTGCAATTTCTGCCCTCTCGAGGGGTTTTTCTGCAATTTCTGTCCTTTCGGGGATGTTTCTGCAACTTCCTGTCCCTTCAGGGATGTATATGCAATTTCTGTCCTTCCGAGGATTTTTCTGCCATTTTCTGTCCTTCAAGGGCTTTTTCTGTAATTTCCCACCCCTCAGGGGTTGATTTGCCATTGACCCTTTGAATCAGGGTTTACATGCAATTCTCCCCTAAACAGAGACTGATTTGCAATTCTACACTTAAACAGGGGCACTCTTGTAATTTTCCCTAAAAAGGGACGTGTGTTATTTTTCGCACAATGGGGGCTGATTTGCAGTTTTCCGCCAAACAGTTCTTTGCAATTTACCCTTGAACAGGGACATATTTGCAATTTTTCCTTAAACAGGGACATGTTTGCAATTTTCCTGAAACAGGGACTTTGTGGCAATTTTCCCTTGATCCGGACATATTTGCAGTTTTCCCTTAAACAGGGACATGTTTACAATTTTCCCGTAAACAGGGACTTCTTGGCAATTTTCCCTTGAACAGCAAGGCTTTCTCACTTATAGTCAAGAGAACATGGACAAAGCTTGGCCTTTGCAAGATCTTTTATATAAAGTTTGGACAACTTGGCAAATAAGTCTCCATGAGGGACTTTTATGTAAAATGCCAAGGACCAGCAAGAGACCTGCGGCCGTTCTCCTTTTTTTAACAAACAAACTAACAATCCCCCAAAGGGGGTCTTCTTCTCCAAAGCTCCAAGCCCAAGTCTTGATGTGCTCTTCTGTGTTCTTCTTGGCTCTTGCCCTCCTTATGTAGGAGTTCAAGGGGAGGAGAAGAGAACCATCGGCCATGTTTGGAAGCCAAGGCCCTCGGTGGGGTTTTACAATATTTTATGTTTTTTATTGTGTGAGAGAGAGGGAAAAGGTGGGCGAGGGAAGTCCCTTCCCATGGTGGGAAAACCCCACCAAGGGGGTTCTCTCGGTTTGCCCACCGCGGGCCCACCCAGGGGAAACCCCACGGAAGGGGGGTTTCCTCGGTGGGGTTTAACCATTGGATGGGATAAAGGGGGGGGGGGGGGGGGGATGGAGGGGTTCCTAAGAATTCTTGGGTTTTTTTTTTGGGATTTTTGGGGTTTGATATTTCTGGAATTTGGGAGTTTCAAGAATTTTGGGGTTTTCTAGGAATTTGGGGATTTCTAGAAATATGGTATTTCTGGAAATTGGATGTTTCACGAATTTTGTGATTTTCTAGAGATTTGGTATTTCTGGATTTTGGGTTTTTTTGGCATTTCTGGAGTTTTGAGAATTTCAGAAATATTGGGGTTTTGGGAATTTGATATTTCTGGATTTCCTGGAAATATGGTATTATCCAGAAATTGATTTTTTTCAGGAATTTCTGGGTTTTTTGAGATATGAAATTTATGAATTTTTAATAATTCCTGGAAATATGATATTTCAGGAATTACTGGATTTTTTGGGTTATTAGGAATATTTGCCCTTGTCACACAGCCACGGTTTTGTACCGCTTTACGTCATGATTAGCAAATTTTTTCCCATACTTAATTCTTTTAATCACCAAAATGTTCACAAGAATTTAGTGAATATTTTTGGTGTTAACAGTATGGTCTGGTGGATGATGACTATATAATTTGTAGATATATGCATTTACATTTGAATTGTGTGATATGTATGGATCTATGGATTAACTAGTTATATAACAATAATTGTAACCGAAGTTTCCGTTTGTATTTCTGTTTCCATTTTTGTTTTCTGACTAAAAAGTAGAAATGAATGCAGAAGTGGAAACACCCTTCTCCGTTTTTGTTTTCATTTCCAAAATTTTTTATGGGATGCAGAAGCGGGAACACCCATTTCTGTTTCCGAATCTGGCCCATTGGCAGCTTGCTACATATGCTTCCCCCAAATGCATCCAGTGTGAATATTGTGTGACCTCAAACTAGCATCTACATTCAGCTTTTGGCATTCAGCATTAAACATTAAATTGACATGAGGGGCAGGGTGAATGCATTTATTCTGGCTGAAAAATGTTCTGTTAAGGATGTCTATTCATTGGGGATATATGATTGTTTCTTTTTAAATTAAAAGTGCGCATTTTAATGAATGGTGGAAAGTCATCACCTTAGTCTCTGTGAGGATAGCAAGAGAGCACTTTGTGACTTTTCTTCCATTTTCACATGTTGCCCCAAAATTTTGTATTTCTTAGTTGAGACTTGAGGCATGTTTTCTCTCAAAAAAGCTGGTAAGAACCCAAGTTTATCTCTAGGAGGTTCTCGAAAGTTGACCACCCTCTTATCTTTATGAAGTGATCTGTGATTGCTAGTTTGCGTCCTTTATAAACATACTAAAAAAGCACCTAGTGAATGCTTTTGTGCATTTCATGAGTTTCCTCGGATCCAATGTATTCCTTTCTGCATTTAGCATCACTTGATTCATTTTTCAGGAGTACCTAAGCAAGCCAGTACAAGTGAAGGTTGGAAAAGTTAGTAGCCCAACCACAAATGTATCTCAGGTTTTGGACAAAGTCACTGAAAGTGAGAAGGTCAGCTTCTTTCAGAAATCTTATGGAAGTTTTTTTATTCGAGAGAATTTTCCAAAATCATATTTCTTACTGCTTCTAACTTCTAAATTTGGTACTTTATATGTCTTGTTTCTATTTATGTGCTGTGAAGTCCATAACTCCATTGGATAAATTAATTAGGTTTACTGCATTAGAGTATGTTTCCCAATCTTTATGTTTTCTGGGTTTTATTATGCCTTTTGAAATATGATATTAACCCAATTTTTTTCCCAAAAGAGGGAAGAATGGTTGTGCACTTTGTGCACAAATTGAAATTCTTGTTTCTAATAGGTGTATGGTCTGCAACTAAATCCAGTAAATGATGCACATCTGTGTGGAGAATAGGTTGATCAACTGTGGCAATTAAAAAATTTCTATCTGCAAGTGAACTTGACATTTGATTATTTTGTATTATTGAAGACTGGCCACTGAACTTAACTACGCTTTTAATTCTTTTCTCCATTTAATGCCAGATTGTGTTCATGGATGTTCCCTTTTATCTTGGGGTTCTTTGCTTGCTAGTCTTTATAGTTGCTTCCTTTATCCATATGTTGGTCTTCTGGACACAGTTTCTTGTAAATTATCTTGTGCATTATTTATGTATGGTCATGCTAAGCTAATCTTTCTGGAGTGTAGATTGATCGACTCTTATCCTTGCTTGTGGAAGAGGCCTCTCAAGCGGAAAAGTTTGGGCGTTCATTGCCTCTTACTATTGTTTTCGTGGAAAGGAAGGTATTATTCACTGCTTTGCTTGCAGATTTGGGTAAATTTGGTCATTATCTAGGCCTTATGTTCACAGAAAAATATGAGTTTATCATAATCTTGTTGCCAATCCCATTCTCCCAAGATTTCACTGAGATCTCTTCTCGTCAACCCTCTTGAGAATAAAGTGAAGATCTGAGGCTGGATTCTTGGCTTCTTTTTTTGTTTTTCTTGGACTAGATAAATAATCTGGTAGCTATTCACTGCTATATTGCTTCGTAACGTAAATGTGTAATGCTTTTAAGGGCACATATGTGACATTCCATATATTGGTCAAATTTGTTGATTTGGGTGATTAATATTTTCAGACTAGATGCGATGAGGTGGCTGAGGCATTGGTAGCACAAGGTCTGCCTGCAGTTGCTCTTCACGGAGGCCATAGTCAAAGAGAAAGAGAAGGTGCTCTTCAGGATTTTAGAAAAGGCACCACAAACATATTGGTATTGTTGCTGGGCCTTTGCCTATGACCATGTGTGGCTTCTCTAAGAACTTGTTGAAGATTTTTTTCCCAAAAAGCTGCTTGAGCCAAAAGTTGTTTGCTTTTTATCCTGCATCAAAGAATTCTCATAATTAAGTTGGTGTGTAGAAAACTTTGTTAATGGGCTTGTGCATGTAGGTCGCCACTGACGTTGCTTCCCGAGGTCTGGATGTTGCAGGGGTTGCACATGTGGTTAACCTGGATCTCCCAAAGGTATGGTAAACATGTATAGAACTGACAGAAACTCACCAGGTAGTTTCTTATGATGTGCATTGATGTCTTGTTGTCTTTTCTGTGCTTGTGCAACCCAACTAATAAACTCCATCTGTCTCTCTCTCTCTCTCTCTCAGACATACACTTGCATAATGTGAATCTTCATACTCATATTAGATGACTTTTGCTCTGATAATAGGCTATGGAGGATTATGTCCACCGAATTGGCAGAACTGGACGTGCAGGATTCACAGGTCAAGCTACTTCATTTTACACTGATCGTGATATGGTATGCTCCTTTTCTTTCATTTGCTTTCTGTAACTACAAGTTCACGTGTCTACTTTAGAAAGGGCAGTCCAGTGCATGAGGCACCCACACCACTCGTTACTGTGTGGTCTGAGGAAGTCCAATTATATGCAGCTTATATCTCCTTTCTACATAAAATCTGTTTCCAATTTGGAACCTGCCTTCTCCGGGTTTCACAGAGGAGTGACTTTACTGTTAGATGAAGATTCCCCTTCAGAGAATATTTCTTGTATAAGGAGACTTCTGATTCCAATTAAATTCATCGGATCTTGCAGTTCCTTGTCGCTCAGATAAGAAAAGCAATATCAGATGCTGAATCTGGGAATGTTGTTTCCTTTGCCACTGGAAAGGTGCAGTCTAAATAGGGAACGATCCTCTACCTCTTGTGCAGAATCTTTCCTGTCTTAGTCCCTTGGTTTTTGAAACACTATTTTGTCCTTGATAGACGGCAAGGAGGAAGGAGAGGGAAGCAGCAGCTGCACAAAGAGAAGCTAGAAATGCCTTGTCTAGCGTATCTCTTAATGACCCTGCATCTGTAAGTGTTGATGACAAGTACCGTTACATGGTGGCTGCCACGACCATCAGGACAGAGGGTGCTGCAGATGACGCTTGGGACGACTGAGAGAGAATCCAAATTCGTAGGTGTTCACCATATGTAAGCATTTTCTGGCTGACTTTCCTGCAATGCAGTTGCTTTCTAATGAGCATTGAAGTTAATATTCTCCAGAATTAATCGAGAAGAGAAAACTTCAGGGGTTTTAATTAAAAAATCTGGGATATTTATTCATTAATATTCCTTGGTTATTCTCTTTCCTTGGTATACCTCATATCCCATATCTGAAGTTCTCATCTATAAGCTGCTTGTTGCAGTTTTAGTTTGTAGTTCTACGCATGTTAGCATCCTAATACTAAAATTTCCATTACAGGTCTTCACTGACCAGAAGACGTTACAAGTTTTGCAATTCTTTTTTTTTTTCCTTACCTTTTTCGGTTTTGGGTTGACATGTTGACAAATGGCAGGGATATATCTTCAAGTGTTATGATGCGTCTCATGCAACTTGGTTGACATTGTTGAGCCCTCCTGATGTTGACTTCCTTGTTTCCAATATTTGATTCGTTTTTTATCCATGTTGCATGGTTCACGATGAATTTGACTAGAATTAAACCTCTATAAAGGAGTTCAAGATGTGTTTATGCTTTCCGATGAATTTATCTATCCTTCAATCCTCCGAAGGAGAGCCGAGACTTCCCTTTCTGTTGTAGAAGACCACAGGTTCGTTTAGTGGGTGCATGCTTTATTAGGGTTTCTCACTATGATCTACTATTATGTCTTCTGTATAACATGCATCCTTAACTTTTATCATATTCTATGCAGACCCTTTTGTTCTATAACTTTCATGTTTGTGCCGCTGCACTTTGCTGTTGTCTGTCATAATCTTAGGTGGAGAAAAGCTTAGACCTTAATTGTTCTCTTAAATCATCCACATTTCCATGTACCTTACAAAAGCTGGCACCTCCACGAAACTCTTCAATGAAATATCCCCTCCATTCAAACAGCATGGAAAGTGGAGGGATACAATCAAAATAAGATGATTCCTTATGAGCGTATGTAACAACAGAAAAATATGAAGGTATATAGCTGAATAGGGAAGATTTTAAAGGTATGTATGCACATGTTTCTTTTTCTATGTTCAAAAGTTTTTATTCATAATCTCGGCATAATTGTGAGTTAGTAAGCTGTGGACTTGTGGGCGATTATTGAGCGTTTTCTGACCAGTTACCGTCATGGCTGCAAATAATAGTTACCGTCGTGGATGCAAATAATGCGTCCAACGTTTAGCCACTTGCTCATCTCTCTCTCTCTCTCTATGTTTGCGTAGTGAGTGGAGAGATGAATAAAATATGGATCTCAGTTAACCTTTGGGAATCCTTGGGCAACTGTCTCTTTAATCATGGACAATTAGTCAGATATGCGCATCTGCCTCATTGACCGTCTTCTTAGCAAAAGTTACTAATGATTCACCCCATTAGGAAATGAGGGTATCAAAACATAAGTAACCCTGTCGGATCGAATGGCAGTTTTATTCATCTCTATCCTTACATGATAAAATGCCTTGATCTTAATTTTGCCGTGCGTCTGCACTTGATTATTAGCAACGTAACTTTGATTTTCACCACCAAGTCTAATTTTATAATCGAACATTAAAAACAAAATGGAACCAAAAGAGTATAGTACCAAGGTATGCCCAGTCGTATATATCAAAGGTTTGCGACAATTTCCTGAGACTGCCCATTTGTTATGACTCTGTTCCACAATCGGTAGATTCCAGGGCCACCCTGCGCGAGCCCAGTTTGTCTGAAGAGTGAGAAATTTCTCACTTTATGTTTGGGAAACTGTTTGGTACAACGTTAAATATTGAAAAGAGAAATATTTATTATAAGGCAGCATAAGATTATTTTCTTGTAATCTATATCAGCTCTCTTAGAAAGATTTATCTTATAACAAGTATTTATCTATTCAAAATTATCGTAAAATGCTGCAAGTATGATACTCAAAATACGAAATTTACAATATTCTGTCGTGTTTTAGATGCTAGAACCAGAAAAGCCTGGTGGGTGGAGCACCTCAGCCTAGTAACCATATGGGTCACAAAAGCTTTGGCCACCCGGGCACCTCAGCTTAGTATGGCGTGTAACCCTCCCCGTGGTCTAGTTAGAGTCGAGTTACGGATGTGAAACGGAAACCATGAGGGGTACGTGTTCAGCTGATATTGGGAGAGGGTAGATGTCTGCACTTCATAAGATGGTTCGGTGCTGCCGAGGACTGTGTTTCCAATATATGGGACTAAACCCCTTTCTTCACTGTGGGTTTTCTTTGGGACATCTTGGTCCATTATGTCTTGGCCCAATAAACCTTTACTGGGCTTGAGACGAATCCGGCGCCCAATACACCATCGACAAGAGCTTTCTTACGAGCTTCTTATTCGTCAAAAACTAGTTGGAAGCTTGAAGAGGGTCAGGTAGTCCAAACCATAAGAAATGTGTCGAGTCTTCTGTCAGGCCCAGTGAAGGAGTTGAGTCCTCCTCAGACGCCAACATAGGGAGTTCTGAGCAGGACACCGTTTTCTCAGGTGGTAATTTACTTGGTTTCTACCAAATCAACAGTACTCGTGGTTTTATATTTTGACTTATTTTCGTATTTCACAACCATGAGAAGAAGTAAGTTGAACTTTAATTTTTTTCTCCCAAATATTAGAGACGTTTCTTATTTCTTCTTGAGTTATTTCTTCACCTACCCCAAGAAAATTTATCCTAGAGAACACCTTCCACCCAGGGGTGTCAATGAGTTGGGCTGTCCATAAGCCCAATGGACAGCCCGTGTTGGGTTCAATTAGGACCCCCAAAAAAATGGCCCATCCAACCCCCTTAAAACCCATTTGTTAGACCCATTAGTTAATGGGTTGGGTTGGATAAGCCCATAGGGCCCATGGAGTTTAAGCCATTGAGGGGCATGAACAGTTTCCATGTGGCCTCTTCTCATGAATGGATACCAATGGCCATTGATGGTTTTCTATTTTATTACAGAAAAATTGCCAGAGGAGAAAATGGACACCAACGGCTCCATGATGGCTTTCTATTTTATTACAGTAAAAATCATGGGAAACTGAACTATCAACGAATATTTTAGGCTTTCATTTCACAGTTTATGTATGATCAAAAAAATATTATTATTAGATAATCCTATTTAAATCATATATATGTAATACAAATTTTAATTTTATTTACATAAGATAGTAAAAGATCTTCGTATTGTAAAATTTTGATAAAAAATAAGTGTTTTTAATTATTTGTTGTTAATAAAAAATTAAATGATTAATAATGAAGTGCTTGAATGGTTTGTTGGGCTGCAATAGGCCCCATCGGACTACTGTGGACTTTTATTGGTTTTGATATATTGGGTTTGGGTTGGGTCATCTTGGATTTGGGCTATACTGGGCCCAAACTGGGTCAAAATGCTCTTGCTGTCGTCGGGCTGTAGAAATGCCAAGGAGCAAGGACGCAGCTAAAGCGAAAAGGAATTATGCGCGAGGCAGATTTTTAAATTGCCACGCCGATTTGGTGAAATTTATACCTCCTGCCACTGCCTTCGACGCCGCCCACGCAGTGTATGGGATCCCCAAATATTCAAAGTTGACATGAATAGAAGGAAGTATTTAAAAAATTAGTATAATTTAAATAGTTTACTATTACGTCAGTTTTCATCTATAGTCTGATTAATTCTATTCCTATTGTTTTCAAAGTTTAGTTAGATAATAGAAAGCATTCTAAAAAATTAGAGTAGAATTAAAATACTTTACTGTTACATCAAAAGTTTGATCATAGTCTTATTAAAAGTAGAATAATCAAAACCAATTAAAGCTTTTCAAAGTTGAATATTTACGGGTCCTCTAATGTTTACCGGATTATTAATCACAAAACTCGTAGTTTCATTATTAAAAGCATAATCATGGTGTAAATAAAAATTTATTACATGATATTAATATTTTATTACATGATTTTTTCTTGCCAGAATAAAATTTGACAAAAAACTTAATTTTATTTACAGAAGATAATAAAATATTTTAAACTAAAATTAGAAAAATAAGTGTTTTTAGTTATTTGATACTAATAAAAGATTTAAACGACTAATAATAAATTGTGATTGTGTGAAAAACTTGTTGGGCTAGAATGGGCCCCAACGGGCCAATGTGAATTTTAGTTACTTTCATCTATTGGATTTAGTTTGGACTTGGGTCGGGCCATCTTGACCTTGGGCTGAGTTGGATTTAGTTTGGGCCAACCCAAACTCGCCCATTGACACCCCTACTTCCACCCACAAGCTCTCATTTTACGTGAGATTTTATTATGAGACTGCAAACGCATGGAACTATTGTTGTAAAAACAGTGTATAACAGGGTCGACACATGGCAACAATCGGATTTACACATGTAAATGAAATACCACAGAATGCAAGTATATGGGAACAGTCCAGATAACAACAACTAAAATACATTATACATGAGATGGACGTAATGCATTGATATATATATATATATATATATATATATAATATATATATAATATATATATATATATATATATATATATATATATATATATGCAGTAAGAAAGGAAATATGCGCAGTAGAAGCGCCTCAAAGAGACTCCCCTTAAAGAAGATATCGCCCCCACTAGAACAGTGCATTGGGTTTGGCGGTCTTCTTCTAGGATATGACTAATACCACGAGATTAATATTCACACCTATGTTATCTCGTAAAACATGCAATCTGTAAACCTAATCCTCTATAGACGAAACAGAAGGGAAAGAGAGCATGCACCGAACACCGGCGAGGCACAGGGAAGGCGACCGGACAGCGAGGGCGCCGGACGTCGGAAGGCGTGCGATCGGCCGACGAGAGCGATGCAGGCAGAAGACCGAGAGCAGCAGCAAGCAGGCAGCGAGCGGTTCCTCAGAGAGTCGAACAGGTGCGTTATCTGAGAAGAAGAGGGTAACCATGATTAGGAATCCCTAATCGTACCCCTTAAACGCCACACGCACACGCAAGGCAAAATAATGGGCTCGATTTGGAGAACTGGCCCAAACAGCTCCAAACTCTCCAAGAAAGGGCAAAAACACAATTAGAAAAAGTAAAAAGGTGCTAAGGCAAGCCGGCTGGACCGCATCACCACACGCGTGCGCCCGCCCAGCCGGCGGCGCGCGTGTCTGTTATGGTCAACATAGCCTCATCTTTGTCTATAAGACATAGTCTCCTACACCTTTGGGGGTATAAAGCCCTTATACTCTTTTAGAGTTTCCAATATGGGACTAAAGACCTCACACATAAGGAGACCAAGCTAGCACACCCTTTACTTCATCAACCTTGAGTTTTCCTTTCTATTATAGATTGCTCCCTTAACACCCTTTACATCCAACATTCCCCCACAAACTCAAGGTTTGATAAGGAGAATAGGCAGAAGAGGATAAACATACTATGCTTTCAGTAAAGGTACCTTTCGGGTTTGAACCCTTACCTTAGTCTTTTAACTTTTACCCCCACTGAATCGAAGTGAATAAAATCTTGAACTTAGTTCTTTATGTGAGGGTTACTTGCTAAGAGACAACATGATATAAGGCTTTTTGATGGCAATTTATAAACTTGGCGCTTTAAAGGCCATGCGCCCTATCCTGTATCATGAGTACATTCAGGAACAACCTAGATTCCTTAACTGCGGCCACACAGTAATACTCACTTAGGTAGGCTTCTCCAAGGATATACTGCAAATATCCTGTCTTTCCAGACTTGAACCTATTAAGAGTAATAAATACTCAACCTACATTAGCAATTTCCAGCACTTATACAGGATTACAGGGGATTGACTCAGATATGAAATATCTTACATTTAAGTGCCAACACATTCTCTCAGCAGATTGTTATTACCACATTGAACCTTTTTCGTGGGATCTCCACTCAAATAGGTTGGGTTGCCTCTGCAGGAGAATGAGAAATGGATTTCAGTCCCATCCCCATCCTGAACATTTGGACTTTCCTTTTATCAAGCCCTTTGGTCAGAGGATCTGCTATATTGTCATTGGTACCAACAAAGTCTATAGCGATCACTCCCTGAGACACTAAATCCCTTACAGATCTCAATCTGATTTGGATGTGTCTCCTTTCTTTTTGGTTGTACTTTGAACTCTTGACCTTTGCAATTGTGGTCATGTTATCACAATGCACAGAGATCGCAGGAGTAGGCTTACTCATTAGAGGAAGTTCTGAAAGAATACCCCTAATCCACTTGGCCTCCAACCCAGTGGTATCCAAAGCACACAACTCAGCCTAAAAGTAGACCGAGATAAGATGGTCTATTTAGAAGACCTCCAGGCGACTACACCACCTGCCAGAGTAAACACATACCCTGAAACACCATTACTCTCTGAGTTTTCAGCTATCCAACTTGCATAACTAAATCCTTCCAGGACAGCAGGGAATCTCCCAAAATGCAAGCCTAGGGTAATAGTACCTTTTAGGTACCTCAAAACCCTATCTAGCCCATCCCAGTGAGTTTGGTCAGGACAACTTGTGTATCTACTAAGTTTACACACTGCATATGAAATGTCAGGCCTCGTACAATTAGCTAGATACATCAAGCTTCCTATAACCTGAGAATATCGTAATTGAGACACATGAACACCACTCTTATTCTTGCAGAAAACTCTAGAAGGATCATAAGGAGTACAGACTGACTTGCAATTCTGATTGCCAAATTTCTCTAGAACCTTCTCAACATAGTGAGATTGAGAAATTGCTATCCCTTTAACTGACTTTGTAAGAGTCAGTCCCAGAATTACTTTAGCCTCACCCATATCCTTCATTTCAAATCTGCTACTTAAGAATGACTTAGTCTCATTCACTATTCCCAGAGTGCTGCCAAATAACATAATATCATCTACATATAGGCATAAAATTATGCATTCATCACCCTTAACTTTATAGTAGACACACTTATCAAACTCATTAACAATAAAGCCAAAAGATATGATAGTAGTATCAAGCTTTTCATGCCATTGCTTGGGGGCTTGTTTCAAACCATATAGAGACTTAATAAGTCTACAAACTTTTCTTTCACTTCCAGGAGCCACAAACCCTTCAGGTTGATCCATATAAATCTTCTCGTCAAGATCACCGTTAAGAAAGACAGTCTTAACATCCATTTGATAGACTTTCAGATTATATATGGATGCTAATGCAATCAGCACCCTGATTGTGGTCATCCTAGTGACAGGGGAATAAGTATCAAAATAGTCTATCCCCTCCATTTGTTTGAAACCCTTAGCAACTAGCCTTGCTTTATACTTGTCAATGGTTCCGTCAGGTTTTAACTTCTTCTTAAAGACCCACTTGCATCCTATAGTCTTAGAACCAGGAGGAGGAATGACCAATTCCCAAGTGCCATTTGCAAGAATGGAATCCATTTCATTCTTAATGGCATCCTTCCAATGCCTTGCTTCTGATGAAGCCATGACATCTCGAAAGGTGGAAGGATCACCCTCGATTTGATAAGTGATAAATTCACCACCAAAATCCTTAGTGACCTTTTGCCTTTTACTCCTCCTTGGGTTCTACTTCTTCCTAATTACTATCATCAGGAGAAGGCCCAGATGCACTACCCCCCACATTAGACATCCTTTCCATCTGATCTGGAATGGATGTAGATGTAGAGGCTATAGTCTCAGAAGATTGATGTTGAGGTAGACCAGTCTTCATAGGAAAGACATTTTCAAAGAACGTGGCATCTCGATATTCAACTATGGTGTTAACATCTATGCCAGAAATTTCTGATTTAATAACCAGAAACCTGTATGCATAGATGTTTTCAGCATAGCCTAGAAAAACAGCGTCAACTGTCTTAGGGCCCAACTTCTTTCTCTTGTGCTCAGGGACAAGTACCTTAGCAAGGCAGCCCCACACTTTGAGAAATTTCAAACTGGGTTTCCTATTTCTCCAAAGTTCAATTGGAGTACTATATTTATGTTTCAGGGGAACATGATTTAGAATATGGCAAGCAGTATTCAATACTTCCCCCCACATAAAGTTTGGCAGTCTTGAACTCTGTAGGAGAGAGTTGACCATATCGATAAAAACCCTGTTCTTCCTTTCAGCTATCCCATTAGACTGAGGACAGTATGGTGCAGTTGTTTCATGAACAATGCCATGACTTTGGCAAAATTCAACAAACAAACTATAGGTATACTCTCCTCCTCTATCTGACCTCAACCTCTTTAGAACTTTCCCTGTTTGTGTTTCTGCTTCCTTCCTAAAGATGACAAAATTTTACAAGGCTTCATCTTTAGACTTAAGCAAATACACATAACAGTATCCACTACAATCATCTATAAAGGTAATAAAATATTTTTTTATGATCCCTAGTTAACATGCCATTAAATTCACAGATATCTGAGTGAACCAAATCTAGGATCTCAGAATCCCTAACCACTGAGTGGAAAGGCTTCTTAGGTTGCTTGGACTGAACACAAATATCACATTTGTTTGATTTATCAATAGCACACGTGTGAATCATTTTCAGGTTCATCATCCGTTTTAAAGAATTAAAATTTAGATGACCAAGACGACCATTCCATATATCAGATGAATCTAATATGTTATAAGCAACAAGAACAGATTCAAAATTAGAAGCACAATCTAAATTTCTGTTCACAACATGATCCACAAAGATTTTAAACAAACCATCAGAAAGATAACCTTTTCCTATAAAAGATTTCATGCAAAGTATCACAACTTATTACACTTAAAGTTTAACTCATATCCCTCTCTTACTAAAACAGAACCAGATAAAATGTTCCTCCTGACACTAGGAACATGGTGCACTAGAGAAAGAGATAGAACACGTCCTGAAGCAAACTTCAGATCAACACGTCCAACTCCTAGCACCCTAGCTGAACTACCATTTCCCATTATCACGGAACGGTCTCCATGGGCCTGATAAGACACAAAGTGAGCCCGGTTAGCACATAAATGTACATTGGCTCCAGTATCTACTAGCCACTCATTCGGTTCATATATAGCAAATAATTGAGGGTTTAGAGTAACATACTCGGCACCAGAAGAAGAACCGCCAGTCATTACATTGACTTGGGCTGGATTCAGATTGGTTTGTTGGGTCTTGTTCAGCAATTTCTCTTTCCTTTTGGGACAGTCATTGCGCATATGACCCTTTTGACCACAGGTCCAGCACTCTCCCATCACCTTCTTCTTCTTAATCTTTCCTTTTGGTTTCATCTGAGAAGTGGAATCACCTTTGGTTTTGTTTTTGAAATCTTTCCCCTTATGCTTCATTACCAGGTTTGCAGTTACATCAACAGGCATACTAGGCTTCTCCTTTCTATGCTCCTCTTCTATAGCAATAGCCCTCATCAAATCATCAAGAGAAATTGTCTCCTTTCGGTGTTTAAGAGACATCCCAAAATCCTCCCAGGATTTGGGCAATTTCTCTATGATGCACATGACTTGGAGCTTTTCAGGCATTTTCATATCTGCCTCAGCTAAGCCTTGGAGCATAAGGAGAAGTTCATGAGCCTGCTCCCCCACAGGTTTATTCTCAGTCATCTGGAATTTGAGAAACTTTCCCACAGAGTATTTTTTCAGGCCTTGATCCTCGGTGTTAGACTTGCGGTCAAGTTCATCCCATAGTGCTTTAGTAGTTTTGAAAGTGGAGGAGCTGTAAACATCAAACAGGACATCAGACAGAGCAATGAGTATACACCCATGCCCTAACCTATCCTTCTCCTTCCATTCTTCAACTTTCTTAGCACTATCAGGAACTTTCTCATCCAGAACAGGGGGATCCGATTCAATCAATGAGATTAGACCGACCATGGTGAACCACACTTTCATGCGTTGTTGCCAACGCTTGAAGTGTTGTCCGGAAAACTTTTCAGGCATCCCATACAGATCCACCCTCGCCCTAAAACCCACTGATGAGGTTGCCATGATCAATATCTTCTTTAAGACTGTTGTAAAAACAGTGTATAACAGGGTCGACACATGGAAACAATCGGATTTACACATGTAAATGCAATACCACAGAATGCAAGTATATGGGAACAGTCCAGATAACAACAACCAAAATACATTATACATGAGATGGACGTAATGCATTGATATATATATATATATCTATCTATATATATATGCAGTAAGAAAGGAAATATGCGCAGCAGAAGTGCCTCAAAGAGACTCCCCTTAAAGAAGATATCGTCCCCACTAGAACAGTACGTTGGGTATGACGGTCTTCTTCCAGGATACGACTAATACTATGAGATTAACATTCGCACCTATGTTATCTCGTAAAACATGCAATCTGTAAACCTAATCCTCTATGGACGAAACAGAAGGGAAAGAGAGCGTGCACCGAACACCGGCGAGGCACAGGGAAGGTGACCGGACAACGAGGGCGCCGGACGTCGGAAGGCGTGCGATCGGCCGACGAGAGCGATGCAGGCAGAAGACCGAGAGCAGCAGCAAGCAGGCAGCGAGCGGTTCCTCAGAGAGTCGAACAGGTGCGTTATCCGAGAAGAAGAGGGTAACCGTGATTAGGAATCCCTAATCGTGCCCCTTAAACGCCACATGCACACGCAAGGCAAAACAATGAGCTCGATTTGGAGAACCGGCCCAAACAACTCCAAACTCTCCAAGAAAGGGTAAAAACACAATTAGAAAAAGTAAAAAGGTGCTAAGGTAAGCCGGCTGGACCGCGTCACCACACGCGCGTGCCTGCCCAGTCCGGTGGCGCGCGTGTGTGTTATGGTCAAGCATAGCCTCATCTTTGTCTATAAGACATAGTCTCCTACACTACTTTTGGGGGTATAAAGCCCTTATACTCTTTTAGAGTTCCAATATGGGACTAAAGACCTCACACATATGGAGACCAAGCTAGCACACCCTTTACTTCATCAACCTTGAGTTTTCCTTTCTATTATAGATTGCTCCCTTAACACCTTTTACATCCAACAACTATTTCATCGGGAACTAACCCCGTGAATCTGGATTGTTGGATTTGAAGAGATTTCCTCAAAGATCAACCTACTTTTGGTGATTAATTGTCCAACTACAAGATAAACCAAACACCTGAAAACATTTGGCAAGTGAAAGCCCTAGGATCAGAACTCTCCTTCCTAGATTAATTCCTTGAGTAAGCTGTGCTTTGGAGGTTGTTCCCTCTAGTCTTAGACTCTGGGATGACACTGAGGGGCTCCCCTGGGCATTCTTTCTCCATAAGCTAAGGCACGAGTGACAACTAAGATTTCCTGGCCACTTTTCCATTTCTACAGAATTATTATGCTGTATATGTTTCGTAAATCTAAACGAGTTTTCAATAGACTTTCTGGAATTCTCCATGCAGTTCATTACTGATGATTTATTTATGTTCATCATCTTTAACCAAATAGAATTTACCATTAAGTCAAATGTTTCTACACATGATAACCAGCAAAAGCACATAAAAAATACATTCGTGACAATAACTCTACACAAATTCAATCAAGATCATTCTATCTATATGAATGTATAGCATAAATAAATCTACATTATAGAGACAAGAATATCAACGTTTTTACAATAACCGAGTCACACCTCCACTCGCAAGTCTGAGTTTTAAGTTGAGAGCGTTACAAGTTGTAGCATCTCAAATTTATGATCCACAATGATGTGGGCTTGTGTGGGGAAGAAAAGAGTGAATCTTTGGTATCCTTTCCAAGAAAAAAAAAGAGTGAAATCTTTGGTAGAAAAATTACTTCCGTCATGTCCTACTTAATTTGATCATCATATATATATACTTGATACAAATGCTAAAAGGGATCCCTTTTTAGGCAAAAATCTATGCAGTTCTACTTAATTTGATCTTCATATTGGATATATTGAAAAAAAGAATCTATTTTTTGGTAAAAAATTCCATGTATTCTACACGATAAGAGAGTCCATGGATACCCCATGAAAAGCAAGGTCCTGTTCAAAGCCGTAGAACATTTGACCACCATCAGTCCTCTGGTTGCGGTGGAATTGCACTGGCCAACGAACACTTGCCCTTACTGCATGTGCGCAGTCAAGTTACGGTTGCCTACGACATCCCCCCGGCACTAAGTTAGCTAGGCACATCTAATATAAGATTATATATATATATATCACCTTAACATTAAAATATTTATTATATTTTATCACTATTTATTTAAATCTTAAAAATAAATTGACACATTTTATTAAGTGTGTCTATTTAATTTAACGCCGTATTTCTCCTTGTTCAACTCGGTTGTATATGTAAGTGGAGTGGAGAGAAGCGAAGCGCCCAACAGACGGATGCCAAGGCCCCTCCACGTACTACGTACGTAAGCCGCCAAAAGGGAGGCACAAGCGACCCCGTCGTAGCTATACCAGAGGCGTGGGGGTCCCCCGGCGAGCAGGGCCGGGCCCCGCACCGGGCTTCCATGCATCTGACGCCGACGCCGACGGGTGTGCATGGTGGTGGTGGTCGGGGAGGGGGACCCTTCCAGGCGCGGAAAATTCCGCGCAGTTAGCATGGAGGAACAAGAACAATAACTTCTTCAAGTTCAAAGATTTGGCTCTTCAACAAAACCAGGGTCTTCCCTGAGACCCAGAACGAGCAGATGAGACCGCGATGACCGTGACCCAGTCGTGGCCTCCCCGCTTTTCCAATCCCCTCCCCCCCACACCCCCCCACCCCACAAAACAGTACTACTGCCCTCTTTGTACGTCCTCGCCGGAGGGGAGAACTTCTACCCATCCCTTTGAACGGCAACCCACTTTGCATATAATCCTTCACACCTGGGCATTCCAGGAGGCGTAGACCAGATCGAGAAGAAAGCCGTATGTCTCGGCTGAGCCATGCTTCTCTACCCTGTTAACGATCTTTACGAGCTGATATCCATGAGAGAAATCTTGTCTACTATCCTTCGTGGGTGCGAACTGGCGAGGGATCTCCAAGCCCACCTCCCAGACATGGCCGGCCAGCCGCAGCTGCTGTTGGACTCATGCAAGGCAATCGCCGCTGACTTCAACCACGCCGCCGACAGGTTGCGCTCCGACCACCATGGTATCTTCGGAGATCAGGCGTCGGGGTCCGGGAGCCACCTGGGCCGCGCCGGGGAGGAAGACTCGCTCGGCAGCGATCTCGTCGTTAGGGTGATGGACCTCCTCAACACGAAGGTCATAGAGGAGGAGAGTCCCTTGCTCGTCCGGGCCTTGCCGGAGCGACGTGGATGGCCCGTCTGAGATCCCAGAGCTAGGGCTGGAGATCCCGACCACTTCGGCGCTGGGAATCGTGGAGTTTGGTTCGAGCTCAGGCGGAGGGCATGCGGGCAGCACCGGGATCGACCGTTTTGTAGCCGGCGGCAGTGGAACTGCGATAATGGCGATGGCAGCGTCGAATTCAGGTAGAAAGCCGGTGGGTCCTTCAGCTCAGAGGTCGTCAAGGAAGAGGTAAACTATGTTCAAACGTTTCAGACTTAGTTTGGTTCCAATTACTTCATATGTTTTCCTCTTCCTTACTCCATGTGGTTAAGTTTACAAGCACGTACGTGAGCCAGACGGCGAAAAGTAAAGACCACGCACAGTTCATACACCACATAGATGGCACTTGCGCTGGTTCCTTTTCTTCTTGTTTCGAGAAGAAATTAAACTTGCACTGCACGTTTACAGCTCAAACGAGATCAGACCAAGTTTCCTCCCTCCTTTCTGTGCAGACCCTCCACATAGAAATTAAGGACTTGCACTGGATACCCACAGCTCGAAGTCTGATCCTGATCAGAAGCTTCCTCTCTCCTTTCTCCAGAACCCATCCACGTATCTACGGCCAATTACCAATTTCTAGACCTTCACCTTCCACGTACATCATACGCCTGGGGTTTCGAAGGACAAAATCTAGAGGAAAAAACATGCAAACTGGAATTGACATTTGCGTGCGTGCGTGCATATATTATTATTCCAAATGAGGGTCCAAATGAAAAGAAAATTACATGCAGGTGTATCCCTTAATTTGATGCATATGATTCCGTCC
The DNA here is from genome assembly GCA_014218235.1 of Colocasia esculenta. Classification (NCBI taxonomy): domain Eukaryota; kingdom Viridiplantae; phylum Streptophyta; class Magnoliopsida; order Alismatales; family Araceae; genus Colocasia; species Colocasia esculenta. The sequence continues at coordinate 28,700,822 of CM024757.1, read as the reverse complement.
ATTTGCTCAAACGTGAAGAAGAGAAAATCCTTCTCATCCTTCTCCAACTATATCAAACTCTAATTAAGTTATTTTCCGGTTGTTTGGTCTTCTCCCATGCATCTCTCACACTTGTTTGGCATGCCTTACCTTATCAAAAACGGGATCTTAGAAGAAGCATTAGGCTTATTCTACGTGGCTCATGTTCTCCACAATTCAATTCTAGCAGGAAGAACAAGCTAGGGCCTGTAGCCAGCCTTCTCGTCCGAATAAGCTGACAGGATCGTATATAGCTCATAATTAGAAGTTAATGTGCATATCACCTTCAAGGACTAGCTCATTATAAAATCAATTAATATGAGATTATATCTCAACATGCATGCCCTAACACATGTCGGCTCTATATAGGGCTTGCAGTTGTTACATGAATTTTGATAGGATGATATAGATCCACAATCTGGAGAACATGATCTGTTCTGATATATATCATGTACGTGTATGTCACCCTCAAAATCTAAACATTAATTGAGGGGATAGAGGTACTATATATGGACTGACCTAATTTATTCAAAATTTCCCATGAGAATACGATCGAATTGATCAAATGACATGAATCCTACGTGTGATCTCTTGTTCATCAAACTTACTTGTTTTGCTCTTGTGATCGATCGATGCACTCATCTCAGCAAATTATATTGATCCCGAGGCTACCTGAGCGCAGGAAAGGCAGCGGCGAGACGTGGACAAGAGGGTCCCCGCCGTCCGTCGGGGAATATAGACATCCCACCGGACGACGGCCACACTTGGAGGAAATATGGACAGAAAGATATCCTCGGATCCAAATTTCCCAGGTAAATAACTTGTCAACTATATATCGTCATTTCAAGATCTTAATTTATGCGAACGTGTCCCTTGGTTTCTAATCAAGAAAGATTAGCTAGGAGACATTAATATATATATTAGCAGTTCAGTGCAATATCATTATTCCATGCAAAAGAACATTTAAGTCTATTTAGGCTTAACTATAGCTGTAAGGAAAGACCATAGTACAAGCGCCTATTAAGATGCATGGTTAATCAAGTGGAGACCATCACAGTTCAATGTTAGGTGAAATATTGTTGGCCAGCTATATATTGGCAGCGCCAAGATCATTATTCTCCATGGAGATGAGTACTTGAATCGCTCTAAGATTCAGTTATCAATGTTTTTTAGGCATGAAGCATTTCTCTTATTCTTCTTTGTACGTATCAGGAGTTATTACAGGTGCACTCACAAGAATTTCTACGGATGCGAGGCGAAGAAGCAAGTGCAGCGGCTTGACGACGACCGTACACATACGAGGTCACCTACTGTGGCCACCACAGCTGCCAGACGTCCCTACACCTTATCTTATCATAGGCAACGGTGGAGCACCAAGAAGCGAGGCCGGCATCTCACCATTAGCACAAGTTCCCCCTTCCCTGTCTATGTCCATGCAACTGGGCAGCAGCTGGTTTTCCGCTGGTGGCGTGAGCCAGAAGGGTGATAAAGTACCCCATACTCTTCTCCATGATGGGGAAAGCAACACTACCCACACGGGTTCTCCGCCGTTACGAGTGGGGAACGCCGAATTCCCTGTGGCCGATCTAGCGGATGTCATGTTTAATTCACGCGGCAGCGGACACAGCATGGACGCAATTTTCTCCTCCAAGCAAGAGAACTAGAAGAGAGAGAGAGAGAGAGGTTCTACTGGTTTTATTACCGTCTGTAGCACGAATGCCGTTTCTTCTTGCTTCTTCGGTGACTAGGTACGTAGTATATATATGTAGAAGTACTTGACTATTCTTTACGGCCGCCCAGTCGGCATGACTATTCAATAAGACATTTGTACCATACAGTTTTCTATGTACCATTAGTGGACTGATCAGCTTGCACCTTGATTTCACTAGTGTCAGCTCAAATCTTGTGAGAAAATGGTTTAGTAACATCATTTGATAATACATTAAAATAATACATCAATCAAAATATATTACAATCTCATCATTTATAAGATATTTTTAATTTTTTTATTTTAATTATTAATGTGACACAATTTTAACGGTGCTGAATGATGTTACAAAACTGTTTCTCAATCATATGCAACTCAGTAGCAAATGCTTTTCTGTCTAGGTATTACTGTAAGTATCTATCCGTGGATGACCCTTCCTGCATCACGTGTACTCATCCCCAGCAATCTGTGCGAAAAACCTGCCCAGAGGCGTTTCATGATGAGCATCTTCATGATATTACACATATTAATTCGCTTTAAATTGCGTCCGCACGTTATAGTAACAAGCGTAAAATTCCTAAATTAATGGATCGGATCCTCTGCTCCAATTCCTTACCCCGGCCCGTAATATACCCCATCTGTGGTGATTGGTCCACTTGTCCTCTCCTATATGCTTAAGAAAAATCAAACTTCAGAGAGGAGACTCCGTCAGTATTGAAAGGATATTTTACATAAATATTTTCCCAAAAATTTATCACATTTTGATAGAAAAATTAATTATAGTTTTCTATCAGAGGGGAGATCTTAACTGTAGATCCTTATCAAAAATATATGCACAAAAAATCTAGTAATTTTTAGGGATGTTAATTTCTAGTCCATATTTTATGTGCTGATAGTTAGAGACTAATATTTTCTATCTTTAATTTGACTATGGACGACTGTTATTTTAAAATATTTTAACTCTTATTTTAACACTTTTCAAATTACATTTTAAATCATATTACAGTTACTTTAAATCTCACATATTTTAACCGATTTCTTCTTCTTCTTTAACATATTTTTTCTTCTACTTTAACTAATTTTTTTCACCTACTTTAACACACTACAATTACTTTAACAGACAACAACTACGTATTTAACAGACTATAACTACTACTTTAACAGATCAGACACTTTAATTGATTTTCTCTTCTTTAATAAGTTTGCTCTTCTAATTTAACTTGTTGCTCTTCTACTTTAACTAGTTTCCTCTCTTATTTTAAAACATTCAAACTTAGATTTTAAGTTATACCAACAGTAACTTTAAATCTCACATACTTTAAGTCACCATCACACATACTTTAATGACTTTAAATTTTACTTTAACATATTCAAACACTTACTTTAACATCTTCAAATTTAGACTTTAATTTATATCAATAGTTACTTTAAGTCCCACATACTTTAACTCAACTATCACACATACTTTAACAACTCTAAACTCTACTTTATCATTTTAGAACATTGATTTTAAGTCACGTTAACAATGACTTCAAGTCCCACACATTTTAACTAATCGTTAAATATACTTTAACGTCTTCGAACTCTTACTTTAAAATATTCAAAGTTAGACTTTAAGTCATGCTAACAGTTACACTTTAAATTATATTAACAGTTACTTTAAATCCCACATACTTTAACTCACTGTCGCATATACTTTAACAACTTGGAACTTTTACTTTAACGTCTTAGAATTTAGATTTTAAGTCCTGCCAACAGTTATACTTTAGATCATATCAATAATTACTTTAAATTCTATGTGTTTTAACTCACTATCACACATATTTTAGCAATTTCAAACTCTTATTTTAACACGGCCGATTTGGTAGGGGTTAGAGACTGAGTTAGGGAGGGGTAATGCATGGGTTAAATTTTAACTGGTTTGGTAACAGGGTTAGCTTAACCGGGGGTAAAAAGCTTAATCTGGTTAAAAGGGAGGGTAAAAGTGGGGTTTTGGTACCCCATGTCTCTTGAGGGGTTAATTTTAACTCCCCTAACCCCCCCGGGCCCACTTAACCTAGCCAAAGTAAATCTCTTTAAAAATAGTGTTAAGCTATCCCTAGTTAAATAAATTTGGATTTTCTTAACCCCTACACAAAGTGGCTTTAGAATTTAAGTTCTATTAAAGTATAAACACAATGATCATACATATTTGATGACACAAAAATGGACAGAAGAATAAAACAGGGAAAAAATAGAAGGCAAATTATCATTTTATGGATTGATTGATAAAGTTCACCAAAAAGAGAAATTATTTGGGACACTTTTTTTTTCTGACAGAGATTAAAAAATAAATCCTTTTTTGACATAGACCTATAATTAATTTGTCTCATTTTGATTTAAATTTTTATGTAAAATATTCGACCTCCTTGTCATCGCTGATGGAGTCTTTTCAACCCTTGTACTTGTCCAGATAGGATCCCCTCTGGGAATTAAAACCTCACATAGTTAGAAAGGGAAGCTTCTTGTAAACAGAAGTCTTCAACTTTCCCTCCCCGTCCAGCCGATATCCCCCATGCACAGGGAGCGGGGCCGTGCTGTGCCTATCCACTAGTACAAAACAGGATATAGCCGACTAGATTTAAGAAATAGTCGGCGCTTCAAAAAAACGGCCGACTGTTTCAACCGTCGATCTCATAAAATAAGAATTGGGCAAAAGCCCGATCGTTTTGGGAAAAAATACGGTCGGCGAAATCCAGCCCGCCATTTCCCCCCTTTTTTGGTTTTTACTTGGCTTCTATTCGCGACTCTATTTGCCCCTTTTTATATTTTTGCCTTGTTCTTCGCGGCCCTCTTGGCTTGCAAACGCGCCATCGCCCTTGACCGTCTTCCTGGCCTACAAATTAAGGCGCCATCGCCCTCGACCTCAACTAGTTAATTATCTTCACGGTTGGGAGCGCCGGAGAAGCCAGAATCATCGCCGCCGTCAAGGAGACCGCAACGTGAAGGAAAATGAAAAACTTCTTCTGTTAATCGATCAAACATGTTACATGTGTGTGTTTCGGGCTGGCAAACGGGTCTGTGCGAAGGTGCGCACAAGGGCGGCCAGGCACGCAGGTTGGCGTAGCATCCTCGCAAGCAAGCCCCGCATAGTGCTACAACGTTGCTCGACCAAGTTAGGATTTTTTTTTGGAGAGTTAAACATACAATGATACAAAGCAATGTGTAATTTCCTAGGATCTCAGCAATGTATTCATCAATAACTATTTGGTTAGCAGGTTCATTTGCTCTATTTTTCAAGATTATGGCAAAGTTAGGTGATGGACAGGTGATTCTATCGTGTACACAATATTAATCTGCCTTCTTTACATTTGGGAAAACCGAAGTAAGTGTAAAATTGCTTCTAATTATCTATTTGTTTTGACATCATCTGTATATTTACAAACTGGTGAACATGCAATATAACGTCAAGCGACTTGGACATAAAGGAATGGCGGCTGGGCGAAGGAATTTGAAGACTTAGACACAAAGGAGGAAGAATAGAATAAGAAGCGAGAACTTGAAAAATAAGGGAAGTGTCAAAAAGAAATGTTGAGTTTGGAAAAAGAGGAATCTTAGTAAATTTGATGTTCTTTCTTTTCATTGTATATGTAGTTGATAAAGTGGACTTTTGGTATAGCATGTGCATGTGAATGTGTATTTTATGCAGAAAGAATTAATACATACATTTGAATATAATGTGATTTTTTTTTTACAAAAATAAATATGTGAATGCGTATATTATAGGGAAAAAAAGATGTGGATGTGTATATTTTAGAGATTAGTGAAACATGTGTATATCTTGTAAGTGACAAATGTCAATATATTAATATTACAAAAATAAAAAAAATTTGGCTCAAATGAATAGCCGATGATTTTCCAACCGTTAAGAATTACATTGTCCAATGTCAATATATTAAAATAAAAATATATTACAAAAAAAATTGTTTCAAATGAATAGTCAAAAAATCGTTAAGAATTACATTGTCCAATGTCAATATATTAAAATAAAAATATATTGCAAAAATAAAAAATTTGACTCAAATAAATAGCCGACAATTTTCAACCGTTAAGAATTACATTTTCCAATGTCAATATATTAAAATAAAAATATAAAAATAATTTAAAAGAATGACCGATTATTTTCAAACCGCCGAAAATTATGTAAAAAAATGTGAAATAGGTGACCTTTTTCATAAGACGACAGTTAAAAATAATCGTCTACAAAATTATCGACCCTTAAATAACCGACTGTAAAAAGACTACGGTGAAATCGTCGTCTAAATTTTGCCGATTACAAATAGTCAACTTTTCTAGAAGCGCCGACTGTTTTAGCAGTCGGCGGTAACCCACTTTGTACTAGTGACGTCCCTCTTCTCCCCGCTGGTTGCTCTGCTACGCGGACGCTCGAACCACACGCACCTGTGACCTCCGGGACATCGGCCATGGCCCGTGGTGGGAAACCTCCTGCACCTTTTCCTCCTCCAGCGCCGGCTTCGGCAGCCCTGGCACGCAGTTCTCGTGGCCGTTGCCAGCGCCCATGGGCGCCTCTTGTACCTCCGCCTTGGAGCCCGGAGCGTCGTTGTGGCCCCGCCGCCTCCTAGGTCCTCAAGGCCAGCAGCTGGGAGCTGTTAGGCCGGTACGATCCCTGCCACCTTCCGCATCTCTGTCTACACGGGTTACTGATCCCTCCCGTGGTCGTGACCATTAATGGAGGTGGCTGCACCCTGCACTCCCTATGCAAGGGGGATCTCCGCCGGACGTGAAGGGAAAATTGGAGACTGAGAAAACGGGCTGGTGCGGCTGGGGACATACGCAGTTAATGAGACATTTTGTCTTGTGTCTATCGTGGCTTCTGTACATGGCTGTCTCGCCCTTCTGCAGGGCTCCTAGTTCTGAAGTAGGCCAGCTTCGGACAACCCCCTACAGGAGCCCCCGCTGCCGGCGCCGTACGAGGAGATTGTCGGAGCCCGGTGGTGGGGAGAGGCGGGGGATGCCGGATGGGGGTTCCCCGGCCCCTCCGATACCGGGCCGGTTTAGACACAGCGAGAAGGAAGACGGGCGGCGGGCCATTTCCGTCGTGAGGAGGGAGAGAGTCCATGTCCTATTGCCCTTCGTTTTTAATAATTTTTCTTTTTTATTCTGAGTTAGATTCTTTTTATGCCACCTGTTCTAATAGAAATAGATGGAGTATAAAGTGGTGCAATAATTGTGGAGCAGACCATCCGATCGAGTCCTAAATTTAAGAACCGTGCAAAAAGGGAAGTGTATGTTTAATAAGTTTAAAGGGAGTCTCTTCTTTTGGTTGAACTTATGTGACTCAGTCCACCAATCGTTAGGGTTTCGAGAGAGGAATGACAAAGTTGACGAAGGGCATGGAATCTAGAAAACGCATTCTTAATTGAAGAGGCAAAATATATAGGTCTACTATTCAAGTTTTATTTAGTTGCATCATAAATCTCTTCAGAGAGAGAGAGAGAGAGAGAGAGAGATTAAAATCTCAAACTCCAATTCAACCTCAATTTCTTGTTAGAACAGTTGATCTCGCAAAGTTGTCCTACTCCGAAAAAGCACTACTTTTTGGAATGTAGCAAAATTCTACTTCTTTGATTGAAATGGAAGGAGTGAAAGAATAAGAACACTCCAACAAGTTGAACCTCATGTAGTCCCTCTTTGTAGACGGGATGGACACCGGACGGAGTTGGGAGAGAGAGGCCTTGGATTCGAATTCAAATCGGGGTGGTGCACACAGTGGCAGTGGCCAATTGCTCTATCAAAGGAAAAAATTGAGCATCATGTATATATCCTGCATGACTATCCTAACTCACCTAGATTATCAAGTGAGATCGGGTCATCATGAGCTAATTACAAATGAAGAGTTCCAAAATAGTTTTTGTATTATTATTAGGTGATCTATCTAGTTCAATTAATATCAATTTTGATTTTGCTATTGATTTGGTATGGGTCAAATTTCAAGTGAAGTTCAGTGCTAGTCGGATGGAAGGTTGGAGAGCTTTGTTGGAAAGTCCTCTACCTGATCTACCTAATTAAGAGAATATCAGATCTGTGGTAGACCTACTCTAGATAAGACGTTTCGAAAATTTGGGAGTCGTATTCAGTATAGGCGATATCCCCCACTACAAAAATTTCTAAAATTATTTCTATGTAAGTAACAAATTTGCCAGGCCCCTAGCCGAGATGGGAGTTTGTCCTTCTCCTTCCAAACAAGATTTTTAAGGATACGAGGGTTTTATAGGTCCTTCATCCTATAGTTTGGAGTATGAGTGTTATAAGTGTTTAGGAGAGGAAAGTTTTGGTGGTATTTGATATGAGACTAACCCCATATGATAAGGATGTTAACATGACATTTAACACATGGTTAGTGCTTGTGTGTCTTAATGGGGTTGATCCAAGTTAGAGCATCTTACCACATCTGTCAAGTTTCAGTGGACAAGGTTCAAGCTGTCTTATAAAGTCAACTAACTAGCTTGACTAAATCTTACGTGCAGTCGTAGGTCAATGTTACTATACTATTTGGAGAGCTTAATTATCGAGAGGTTGAGTGACCTGTTAAAACAGATTTGTTTCTTTTAAGGATTTGACCTAAGGATCTGATATACTGAAGAGGTTCGATCTCCTACTCTGTACGTAGATTGTTGATGGGGGTGAGGGAATCTGACGATAGAGCAGCGCCAAGGATCTTCGATGGGATTTGCACAAAAGATCAAGAATCTTAGGAGAGAGGTTTAAAGAAAAATTTTATGATGCTTAAGTCAGGATGGTGCTTGGAGCTAGAAGTCGGAGAAATAAGAGGGGTCGGAGGATATAGGATCACTCTTCACCAGAGTAATGAATTAGTTACCTTTGCGGGGGGAGGGGAGTGCCTAGGAATATATAGTTGCGTGCTATCTTATTGACTTTGCAAGGGTCGGACAGAGTGAACGATAAATTAGAAGATGTGCTCCTATAGGATTAAAGTCCCTATGGGCTTTTGGGAGTCAGTTAGGAACCTTATTTGCACCATGTAGGACTCTTCATCTGTATCTTAATCCCTTCTTATCCTTGACTTTAGCTGCATCAATCTTATTGGGAGTTTTTCAGCTAAAATGTTAGATAGATGTCCTGAGGCCTAGAATCGAACGGGGGATCTCTTGAAAGGATTTATCCAACTTAGGATAAGGATTATCATTCATAGTGCAATTTTGAGATAAATCCTTCGACGATTTTTTAATTAGTCGAGCTATCCAAAGAGTTTTTTCAAGATTAAATATCTCTCTATGTGGGTCACGATCCATCATCTAATGGCGCATTGTCTTTTGAGCCTTCGGTGTTTATTCTCTTATACACTTATATGTGTTTATTGGGCAGTCATTTTTTTAAACCAAATTTAGGTTTATGGACTTTGTGATTTTCCCCCTCTCCATTGCCTTTCCGTATGATCAGCTATCCACAGTGGATGTTAATTTGTTTATGCTTGATTAATTAAGTTTGATGTTATTGTAAGTTCTCTCTGTACTTATATATTCCAACAAATCTAGCATGAATACTCTAAAGCTGTATCAAAATGTCAGGGTTAGTCAGAGTCGTAGGTTGGTGTTACTGTACTATATGTGGAGTTTATTGGTAGGCCCGTTAAAAGAGATTTATTTATTTATTTATGATGATTAATTCGACCTAAAAAACTGACTTGCCCCTTGATATGATCAGCTATTAATAATGGATTTTTGGTTATGCTTGATAATTAATTAAGTTTGATACTATCATAAGTTCTAGAAGTACGTACGTATATGCCGACAAATCTAGCCAGCGCATGACTATTCTGAACTCCGAAGCCTTATTAAAATGTCAGGGTTTAGTCTTTGCGAGTCTCAATCATCCTTCTTTTATCTTGCCCACCTCTTTCATTTCTCTTCGATCATCTTAAAAAATTCCTTTGCGCCCTTCAAATATAAAGTTTTTATATTGATATCACAACTCTATAGCAAAATCGATCGATTTAGAAACCCATATTATGTCAAACTTAGTGATGGTGTCCAAGCTAGGGTCCACATCGACTTCTCTCTCGCACTCGTATCTTTATGGGTATGGGTCTAATTCACTTCATTATCTAGAAACTCACCTATATATATATATATATATAGATCATCTAATTAGATGATTAATTATATATTGTAACCATATATTGGCGGAGCCAAACCTTTCTTCGTTGGCAGGACCATGCATTGGATCCAAAGAATTCTATGCGGGGTGATCTAAAGGCCACCTGAAAGAAACTGTTAGATCAACATTAAGTTAATTTTGCAGGAGTCTCGAGGTGGTCGGCCATGGCCACCGCTAACTGCATGCCTGATCTGCCCCAATAAATTAAGGACATTATTATAAAACGGTATGATCAGCATCATTTTTCTTGTCCTATGATATCTGATATATAGGAAACTAATTAAAGATCTAATTCCCACATCCAGAACACAAATCGGAGACTTGGAGGAGGCATATAGGTGGGTGTGGTACGTACGACAGCATGCACGTCGTCTCCCTCGGCCTCAATCCTTGACTTGTTCTCTTGTCGACGTGTATGTTCTACCAGCTGATCAGAGGTCAACGGGAACGATCGATGAGAAAGTTCAGCTTTCTCCTCCAACCGAGCCCACCATGGCAGGCGACTTCCTCTTCTTCTTCTCCTTTCTTCGTTCTTTTACTAAAATATTATTCGCACGTTGAATTCCCCTTGCGGCAGAAGCTTCCACTTTGTCTTTCTGATCACCGTCCCTCGGCGCCGTGCATAATATTCTTCATCAGATGACTCGTCAGCTCGACCGTGTGTTTTGGTCCGCGGCGTGCGGCGCGGAGATCAACGGGTCTCCTACGCTCGGTTCATACGTACCGGTGCTTGATCAAATTAATCTCTTGGCCCCGTTAGATATGGGATTAAGTAAGGGATAAAATGTGAATCTAATTTCATCTCATATTTGATATATTAAAAAATAGAGATAAAAGTAATTTATATATTTTAGGGATTTCTTTAAAAAATAGGTGTAAATTGATCATTTATCCCCATCTCCTAGCTATCCCCGTTTTTCTCGTCTATTTTCTTAACTTTTTTTTATTTATGTTTTTTAGAATCTGTAAAAAAGGGGTCGACTTTATTTCTTATTTTTATTTTATATTTTTTTGAACTATTTTAGTGCAGTAATATGGTTATTATTTTCTACCTATTTCTTCTGATTTAACTTTGACTACATATTTTGCTTATGTTATTAACACTATTATTATATCTTTCTTATTTTCTCAATTTATTCTAATTATATATTTAGAGACCACCTCAATGATCACCCAAAAAAATGATAAAATTAGGGTGATCAACTGGGACAATAATGTTGATCCTATTTTACTTGATATTTTTGTGGAGTAAGAAGTTAATAATGATAGTTTGCGCAATTTAGAAAATTCAATGAGATTGCTAAAATGTAATATAAATGATCAAATCTCAAAAAATGCTGCAAGAATATAAAGAGATTGTATGCTCTTTCTCTTAACTTAAAAAGTTACTTTGAATGGTGATGGGATGATAAGAAAAATATTTCAACACAAACTATTTCAATCAAACTAAGATGGTATAATGGTAAAAAATAAATATTCTATTCCCATACTAACACATTTCTGCCAAACAAAGGATGATGTTATCTTTAAAAATCTATCTTTAAATATCAAATAATAAGTGAATTAAGGATAGAGATAACATATTCCCAGATTAATTTACCATCATAACCCCATTTTTCCTATCCCCATACCAAATGGGTGTCATCTACCTAATTGGATTTGAAAAGTTTAACAAATTAAGGCACATATGATGAATATATGATTCAAGTACATATGGCCGTGATTAATGGCGAACCGGATAGTTGATCAGAGTAATTTCATCTAGCTAATTAATTCGTTTTTACATGTTTGATATGAGTACGAATATATCATATAAGCTTCTAACTCAAAACCAAAGTATATAATTAACAGCGGATGTCCCGTGGTTTATATATGGCCAAGTACTTACCTAGGGTGCAGGCAAGCATGCGCCGAGTCCCCTTCTCTCTCCAAAGCTCTCGCAAAAGTAAGGCTGTCAATGGGTTGGACCTCCCATAGACTCAGCGGGTTTGGACTGATATTATTTAAGCCGGATTGTCACATTTTTTTAAACTCCTGAATTTTTAGGCAGATCTAAAAATTCGACTAATTAAAAATTTGGGTTGGACTTAGACTTTTTATTCGGTCTTATAGACTCGTGGTATTAAATTTTTTATCAATCGAATATCAAATTGGTCCATCGATATTAAATTTTCGATCGAACCCCAAGTCGATCAGTCGATATTAAACTTTCAATTAACCAAACTTCAAATCGGTCAATCGATATTATAAGTATTTAGTCGATTGATACTCTTACATATATATTTTTAAATAATATTAATAATATTAATAATCTTTTTTGTATCAAGTTGAATTTTATAATTTGGTGGATTAAGTAGATCCGATCCGACTTGACCTGATGTAACGACCCGACTTCTCGGACCCCCGCCAAGGACCCCCGAAGGTCGCGCCGCCACCCACGGATCCGAAGACCCGGAAGAGTTAGAATTTAGTCCAGTGAGATAAACAATGAATTCAAATAACTATAACAAGAAAATTCGTACATTAACAAATAAATTATGTACAACATGTCCCAAATAAAAGTACAGGTACAGAAAGAAAGGTGCAATCCTTAAGGGGCATACCCCGAGGACTTGCAAAAAGGCCACTCTCAACTCACGGTACAAAGAGCACTCACGCTCACAACTCACACTGCTGGTAGCGCACGGCGCAACAAACTGCCACCACGACCGTCCGGCAACGAACTCTTGCGACAGCGAGTCCCTACCTGAAGAGAGTGGGGGGGGGGGGGGATGAGCGTCCCGAACAAGGCTTAGTAGGGATTGCCAGTCCCTTACCAGCCAAAGCAGCAGGAACTCCAACAAAGCAGAAGGAAAACTACTCTACAAAGCAGTAAAGCGAGAAACACCTACTGCAGAGTACTACAAACAAAGTAGCAGAAATAGAGAAACGCCTCGACCCCAATCCGGGTCAGGCCAAAGACGACTCCCGCAGAACCAGCGGAGTCAAGCACATGCGGAATCAACTAGAGGAATGCCACGACCCGCAACCAGGGTCGGGCCAGAGCATCATAATGCAGAAGCAAACCCTCGGCACACACCCGCCGAGACAAAGAAGCTCACGGAACACCGGAGCGACCATGTGAGACCAGAGTCTCACGACACAAGCACCCAACATCCCAGACCTTCACGAGGTCAGGAAGGAACAACCAGGTGTCACCACGAGAGACATCGAGCAACCACGTGAGAAGCACCGTCTCACCATAGGCACGACCACCTCAGACCTCCACCAAGTCGAGGGCCCACAAGTAGAACCACCCTGAACCTAGGACACTCCACGAGGTCAGGGAAACTTCACACTCCGGTGCCACCACGGACGGCACCAAGGAATGGGTTACTGAAACAACAGATGGGTGCCTGCACCAGGCACCCCGAGAGAGCCCGCAGAACGGAAACCACTAACACGGCCCGCGAGGCCAAACTAACCAAGCCCACAGAACTAGACACGACTAGGCTGCACCTCCCGTGCAAGCTAGGGCAATGAGAAACCATTCTTGGAAACAATGAGTGAAGCAACGTCACAGCAAGAACAACCAACCCACATCCACAAGTTCCTTAGTCCAGGTCTCCCCTCCCGTCGGAGTGAGATGCGTGGACTAAGCAACCTCAACCATACAACCACCGCAGTCCGGCCGAATTGCGGCCCCACGCCTGACCTCCCTACGTGGCTCCGGAACCAACGCAGAGCGAGGCAGTGAGAAGGACTAGCTGGTCTGCACCGAACGAGCACCACACAACCTTGGCATCCCAGACCAGCTAAGAGAGCTCTACAAACGACAGAAGCTACTGTCCCCACCGTTTTCCCCTCCGCTCCAAGTCCGAGACTTGAGTACGCCTACCACCCGGAGCAACTAGGGGTGTACAACGGTTTGGTTCGATTCAGTTTCCCCATTTTTTGGGGAAATCGAACCGAACCGAAACGGTTCGGTTCGGTTCAAACCGAAACTTGCATTTTTTCTGGAAAAAACAAGCAATTTTCTGCTTTTTATGGACAAAAGTGGCAAAAAGAGGTTTTTTGGGTGGTCGCGGGTTTCGAACCAGCGACCACCGCGTGCGCGGAGGGCGCGCGACGCCGCCTGCCACTGTGCTACCGTCGATTTTTGTATAATCATATTATTTATATAATTATATATATATATTCGGTTCATTTTGGTTTCCCAGCCTGAAACCGAACTGAACAACGAGGTCCGTGAAACTGAACCGAACCGAACCGAACCGGCCGGTTCGGTTTTTCGGTTAGGACTATATTTTGCACACCCCTAGGAACAACACCCTCTGACACAGGCGCACGGGGATGGGGGTCCCAGATAACAGTAACAACCTGTCTCTCGCGGACAAGCCCTCAAGTGCCTAGCACGGGCGAACAGAGAACTGGCGTGGCAACCACTAACAGAAACAGCACAGCTACCTTGTAACCAAGACAAGCCCAGCAGGCACAAGCACGCACGACACCCTTTCCGGAAACCCCTAGAAGGGCCGTCGGCCAACGCCGGCACACACGGCACGGCCCGAGAAACCGGAACACCACAGACAGAACAGAAACCATCGCTCTTCTAATAATCGATTGACAAATAGACAATCGATTATTAGACAGACGCGAGCCTCCTAGCACATCCGCTAGGACACGGCCACGAAGGTGTCACCTTCGGTCACTGAACGTAGGGAGGCAACCTGCCGCGTTCCCACCAGAAGGTCCTAAGGGCAACCCTGCCCTGGGGCATACGCCGACACACCAACTGCGGCCACGGAAAACACCAGAGGCAGACCAGGTCTTGTCGCGCCCTCCTAAGCCGCCGCGATACCATCGCGACGGCCAGGACCACCGCGACAAGAGCCTGTTGCGACGGAGAAGCGGGATGCGACAACAGCACTGTCGCGACAGGAAACTAAGTCGCGACGGCCGACCAGGCCACGACAGCAACATTGTCGCGACGGCCAACCGCGTTGTGATAAGGTCGCGTCGAACCGGGGCGACGCCTTCTCTGATGTCGCGACGCACTCGGCGGTCACGACATCAGCTGGAAGACCGACCGCCAGAATGCTACATCTCGGGGTCGCCACAACTACACTAAGCACACCACGATGGGGAGGGGAGCATGGGGAAAGCAGTAAACACAAGCATTCCACAAAAATGGACTCCCAATCCACACTAACAAGAAAGGGCACAAGAATCCATACCGATTTGAAGAACCGAAACCTCCAAGGAGGGCCTTCACGATGCCACGACCGCCTCCTCCTCGCTCCATACGACGCGCCACCACTCTGCACGAGCTGCCGCCGCTCCGCCAAGCCCGAACTGCCGGAGAAGGAGAGGGGGAACTTCTCCTCCTTGGGGAGGAGAAGGAAGGAGAAATGCCAAAAGAGGGGGAAAGGGTGCCGGCCAAGGCTTTTAGCCTTCGGCCCCCAAGACGCGATGGGGCGCGGCGTCGCGACACCAACTGTATCGCGACGGCCGCCCCGACTGTGACCAGAACACGCCCACCCTGGGCGCCACGACAGCCTAACAGGTCGCTCTGACCCGCCTGCCACCTTGACATGTGGCAGACACCTATCAGAAGACCAAAAGTAGAACCCTATCGCGACCGGTTAACCAGGCGCGACAGGAATGCGACACACCTAGTGGTCGCAACAGGGATGATTGTCGCGACGGGCACCTCCGTCGCAACATGGCCAGTCATCCCACACACAAACAGAAAGTTGGAAACTCGAGATGTTACAATACATCCAACAAAAAATAATTTTGTCTTCGAAATCAAGGGCGAAACCCGGTCGGAGAAAACAACAGGTACCAAGGGACCACTCAGTCATACTACGACTTCCCGTTGGTCAACACCATGACCTCGCCACAAAGGGAGTGCCAAACCAAACATCCGACAGCTCACAGGGGGCACAACAGCACAGAGCACACAAGCAGATGTCGACAACTCCACAGGCGCGGCACGCACCAAGCCGACTAGAACCACTAAAACCGCCAGCCGGAAACCACGCGACTGAGCCTTCAACAGACCATGCTGTTGAGACCAACGTGTCAGTAACTCACTCTATCGCTAATGACAAGACAGAGGTCCCAGCTACTGACGACAACTGACCGCTGAATGGCTCCGCACGTCTAGCAACAGCTAGCACCTACGGCAAGGCCAAACGAGAGCTTCATAGGGCGACCCAAAACAAAGCGGAAAACACACACGTGGAGAACCCACGACACACCAAGAAGTGTCTGTCGGCACCACTAGATCTCACCCAGATCATCCTCGTTGTCCGACACGAACACACAACGACTGTGGAGCCACAGAAAGCTAAAACACTCGCTCCACAAGCACATGCACAGAGGCAAAACCCAAGAAGACATCTGATGTTGGCAAGGCCAATCATCCTAAGATGTTAGCAAACCGCACGGAAATTGAAACAACAGCAGAGGTCGAGGACAACACATCGACCTCAAAGGGACCCAAACCGAAATAGGGTACCCCATCCGAGCACCCTCGCTCCCAAGCGAGAGGGCAAAACTCGAACATAGGCCGGGACCAACACCTGGCGTACCACCAATAGGGATACCTAGGCAAGGCAAACTAGCCACCCCACAACGGTCATGGTACAACCACAAGGCACGACCAGCACAAAGTGTCCCAGAGGCAGAAAGCTCAACGCCTCAAACATCGAGCAAAACTCACGAAGCGACGCACGGAGCTTACAATCAGGACACACGGCACAACACACGGTGCCAACACAAGCACCAGGAGCCACCCAAGGTGCAACACAATGCACCCAGGCTCCAGACGGAACAACATAAACCACCTGAGCACAAACACAAGGTGCCACCACAAGTACTAAAACTCGGCAAGATGCAACACAGTTACACCAACGGCCAAAACAACACTGCTAACAGGAAGGACTCTCCACAAGAGACCTGCCAAAAGCCACCCACAAGAAACCGCAAGCCAAAAAGGGCAGAACAGGCCACACCGGTACCGAACCCTTAAGGCCCAAAGACATGGAGCATCGAAAGAGAACCACGCTCAAGGTGCAGTATACAACTGCACCAACGGCTTGAAACGATTCAAGGCCAACCGAAAGGGACTCTCCACAAGAGACCCACAAGAGAAACGTGCGAAAAACTAATAGCTTCAAGAGCGCAACAACCATATTGGCTCTTAGAAGCACACAACAAATGGCACCGCTCCCACCACGCAGGCGGAGAGGGCCACACATCAAAGAACGACAAGTGCCTCCAAGCACAACTGAAGCATAAGCGAAAACACACACAGGGACGATGCTTTCCCAAGCAAGCCAAACCACAGAAAACTGGTGCTGCCTCACGTGGAACACAAGGCACGCTGCCCCACATCGTTCCGTCGGGCAACAAGAAACCAACACAGTAAGAGACGGGACAATAGGTCACCATAACCTATCGCACCACAAGGAAACCACACGCACGAGGGGAGCAACCAGCTCAACCTCAAGACAACACAAGGGGAGGGACCTTCACCACAAAGGTCGCCACAGTGCGCGACATGGCACCAAATGCCATGTGAAAGCACCACCACCCCGAGCAACCAACGGAAAGCAAGGGAGGAGAACTCTCACAACGAGTCTCTTCCACAAGCAAGGGGAAACCCCTAAACGAGACTGGCACTTCCACAGAAGCACAACCAGCCAGACACCCATGGCACTCACCAGACTACCATCTGGCAGAGCCCATAGGGCGCGAGAAATGAAGCCAACCTCCCGATCCTGGGGACACACGAAGTCCCACCAGCGTAGCCGGGAAAACTCAAAAACGAACAAGAAGACAACCTGGCCAGAACTATGGCCAGACACACGGTCAAAGGCACCACCCTTGACCGACGGCATCTAGGCAGACTATAACACGAACAGTCCAACCGGCAACAGCGACAGCTCATCTCCACATAGAGAGAGAGCAGCGATGACCAAACAAACACAGAGCAGCTTGGGGAGGACCTCCACCTAAAACGCCAAGAGCCGTTCTGGGAAAACATCACCAGAATGTAGTCCAAACAAACGACCAACAGATGGCCAACAGAGAGAACACAGAAGCCAGCGGAAGCAACACAAACTGGTTCTGGGAGCACCTCCACCAGAACCACCAAGGCGCCGTTCTGGGAAAACCCACCAGAACGCAACGACCAGCACAACAGCAGCATACCTCAACCCTGAGGTAGCACAAAAACTGGCAGAAACAAGCCAGAACAGTCCTGAGAGTGAACCTCACCAGGAAAACAACCAACAGTTCTGGGAAAACGCACCAGAACACAGAGCAACCAAGCGATTCACCTCAACCTCGAGGGCAACACAATGGCAACCAACCAAACAACAGAGACCTCAACCAAAGATACAACACAGTGGAAAACTTTAACGAGCACAGCAACAGTCCCAGAGGGAAAGAAACCCCTCACTAGGACAACAACAAACAGTTCTGGGAAACACCACCAGAACACAGCAGCCAAGCAGTGCACCTCAACCCAGAGGGCAACGCCGCAACAACCAGAAACGAGCACAACACAGTTCTGAGGAAGCCTCACTTCCACCAAGACTAGCAGAGAAGAACTCTGGGAGCACCTCACCAGAGTTCACAACCAGTCAGCACTAGGCCGACAACAACCACAACCACAAACTAGGAAACACAGCACACAAGCATCTGCTTAGCTTGAGCAACGACGACGACTGAGTAGAGCATAGCGCCCAACGGCGCATAGGCACGCAAGGCCAAACACACAACCAACAACACACACACCCCAACAACAAGGGGACATCCAACAAGGACACACCCCAACAAGAAGGGGACATCCAACAAGGACACACCCCAACAAGAAGGGGACATTCAACAAGGACACACCCCAACAAGAAGGGGGCAGCCCACAAGGCTAGGACACCTTCTACCAGTTCCAGAGACCACAACCCTGCACCGGTGAAGGCCACACACATGTAGGCTCTCTCAACCCTAGCGACCCACCCACACAGACACGCAGGCCGAAGACGAAACCAACCGCAGCACGAGCGAACAAACAACCACGCTCGCAGCACGCGCACCCAGCAACAGTAGCAACACTCTCCTGCAGCTTACACTCGGACCCTGCTGGAAAGCTAGCCACCTACAACAAAGAACTAGATGCTCACCTAAAATCAATTCTACACGGACGGGTCAGCAGCGCATGAGTACCTTTCTTTGGGACATCCATAGTTATTAACCCATTACAAATCTCCTTGGACCCCTGAGCTCTGATACCACTGTAACGACCCGACCTCCCGGACCCCCCGCCAGGGACCCCCGAAGGTCGTGCAGCCACCCATAGATCCAAAGACCCAGAAGGGTTAGAATTTAGTCCAGTGAGATAAGCAATGAATTCAAATAACTATAACAAGAAAGTTCGTACATTAATAAGAAATTATGTACAACATGTCCCAAATAAAAGTACAGGTACAGAAAGAAAGGTGTAGTCCTTAAGGGGCATACCCCGAGGACTTGCAAAAAGGCCACTCTCAACTCACGGTACAAAGAGCACTCACGCTCACAACTCACACTGCTGGTAACGCATGACGCAACAAACTGCCACCACGACCGTCCGGCAACGAACTCCTGCGACAGCGAGTCCCTACTTGAAGAGAGTAGGGAGGGTGAGCCTCGCGAACAAGGCTCAGTAGGGATTACCAGTCCCTTACCTGCTAGAGCAGCATGAACTCCAACAAAGCAGAAGGAAAACTACTCTACAAAGCAGTAAAGCGAGAAACACCTACTGCAGAGTACTACAAAGCAGCGGAAACAGAGAAACGCCTCGACCCCAATCCGAGTCAGGCCAAAGACGACTCCCGCAGAACCAGTGGAGTCAAGCACATGCGGAATCAACTAGAGCAACTGTAGTATCAACTAGAGCAACTGTAGTATCCGGGAAAGTCTATTAATTAAAAATTATGGATAAATTAGAATTTTATCAATTAATAAATTCAACCAGTTAAAAAGGTATGCATTATTATCACATGCGTATAAACTCATATAAAAATCTTGTAAAAATAATAGTTATATTTTAAAAAATATTCTCTAATGACCTATCAAGAAATTTGGGCATAGAAAAATCATTTAAATCATGTTTAAGAAATTATGCGACTTATTAGCATAATTAAGGAACAAGTCGAAGAACCCATTATTTTATAAGCCAAAGTGGATTATAAATAAAAATAAACATGTGGGTAGACTTTAAATAATATGGGATGATAGCCCATTATGACATTTAGACCATTGGACAATCTTGGCCCATGAATAAAGTCTCTAATAAAAGGATAATAAAAATCTAATAAGTAAAGTAAGAACATGAGTTGTACAATTAGGCTAATTTGAGTTATTTAGGCCAAGAGTAAGAGCCCAAATGATGAAGATTAGAAATACTGACATAAATAATATTAAAATTGAATTAAAAATATAAAATTACTTGAATAAGAGTGATAAATAGATTTAAATAAGAATAAAGGGTGAATAATTAGAATTAAATCAATACCATTAAGTTAAATTGGTAATGAGTTTTGTTAATGGACCTAACATGGATTGTTGGGCCCAAATAAGAAGAGCCCATCATGAGAAGAGAGTTAAATTAGTGAAATTCGCATTAAAAATAAAAGTAATTAATAAAAGGGGTGAAATAATTATTTAATAGCTCAAATCTATCCTAAAAAGAGTCCTAAGC
>CM024757.1:28611515-28680086 GCA_014218235.1 Colocasia esculenta | reverse complement strand
TTTCTATCCATTGGTGGGATTTAATGCAATTTCTACTCTTTGGAGAGTGTTTCTGTAATTTCTATCTCTTTAGGGACTCTTCCGCAATTTCCACCCTCCAAGGATTTTTCTGCAATTTTCTTCCCTTCAAGGATGTTTCTGCAACTTCTTGTCCTTTCGGGGACGTATATGCAATTCCTGTCCTTCTGAGGGCTTTTCCGCAATTTCCTGTCCTGTGGACATATGCAATTTTCACCCTTTGGAGGGTATTCCTGCAATTTTTACCCTTTGGAGGTCATTTCTGTAATTTCAGTCCTTTCACGGATGTTTCCGCAATTCCCTTGTCTCTCAGGGGCTTTTCTGCATTTTTTGTTCTTTCAGGGACTTTTCTGCTGTTTTCATCCTTTAGAGGATATTTCTGCAAGACGTTCCTGCAATTTCTGCCCTCTCGAGGGGTTTTTCTGCAATTTCTGTCCTTTCGGGGATGTTTCTGCAACTTCCTGTCCCTTCAGGGATGTATATGCAATTTCTGTCCTTCCGAGGATTTTTCTGCCATTTTCTGTCCTTCAAGGGCTTTTTCTGTAATTTCCCACCCCTCAGGGGTTGATTTGCCATTGACCCTTTGAATCAGGGTTTACATGCAATTCTCCCCTAAACAGAGACTGATTTGCAATTCTACACTTAAACAGGGGCACTCTTGTAATTTTCCCTAAAAAAGGGACGTGTGTTATTTTTCGCACAATGGGGGCTGATTTGCAGTTTTCCGCCAAACAGTTCTTTGCAATTTACCCTTGAACAGGGACATATTTGCAATTTTTCCTTAAACAGGGACATGTTTGCAATTTTCCTGAAACAGGGACTTTGTGGCAATTTTCCCTTGATCCGGACATATTTGCAGTTTTCCCTTAAACAGGGACATGTTTACAATTTTCCCGTAAACAGGGACTTCTTGGCAATTTTCCCTTGAACAGCAAGGCTTTCTCACTTATAGTCAAGAGACAACATGGACAAAGCTTGGCCTTTGCAAGATCTTTTATATAAAGTTTGGACAACTTGGCAAATAAGTCTCCATGAGGGACTTTTATGTAAAATGCCAAGGACCAGCAAGAGACCTGCGGCCGTTCTCCTTTTTTTAACAAACAAACAAACAATCCCCCAAAGGGGGTCTTCTTCTCCAAAGCTCCAAGCCCAAGTCTTGATGTGCTCTTCTGTGTTCTTCTTGGCTCTTGCCCTCCTTATGTAGGAGTTCAAGGGGAGGAGAAGAGAACCATCGGCCATGTTTGGAAGCCAAGGCCCTCGGTGGGGTTTTACAATATTTTATGTTTTTTATTGTGTGAGAGAGAGGGAAAAGGTGGGCGAGGGAAGTCCCTTCCCATGGTGGGAAAACCCCACCAAGGGGGTTCTCTCGGTTTGCCCACCGCGGGCCCACCCAGGGGAAACCCCACGGAAGGGGGGTTTCCTCGGTGGGGTTTAACCATTGGATGGGATAAAAGGGGGGGGGGGGGGGGGGATGGAGGGGTTCCTAAGAATTCTTGGGTTTTTTTTTTGGATTTTTGGGGTTGATATTTCTGGAATTTGGGAGTTTCAAGAATTTTGGGGTTTTCTAGGAATTTGGGGATTTCTAGAAATATGGTATTTCTGGAAATTGGATGTTTCACGAATTTTGTGATTTTCTAGAGATTTGGTATTTCTGGATTTTGGGTTTTTTTGGCATTTCTGGAGTTTTGAGAATTTCAGAAATATTGGGGTTTTGGGAATTTGATATTTCTGGATTTCCTGGAAATATGGTATTATCCAGAAATTGATTTTTTTCAGGAATTTCTGGGTTTTTTGAGATATGAAATTTATGAATTTTTAATAATTCCTGGAAATATGATATTTCAGGAATTACTGGATTTTTTGGGTTATTAGGAATATTTGCCCTTGTCACACAGCCACGGTTTTGTACCGCTTTACGTCATGATTAGCAAATTTTTTCCCATACTTAATTCTTTTAATCACCAAAATGTTCACAAGAATTTAGTGAATATTTTTGGTGTTAACAGTATGGTCTGGTGGATGATGACTATATAATTTGTAGATATATGGATTTACATTTGAATTGTGTGATATGTATGGATCTATGGATTAACTAGTTATATAACAATAATTGTAACCGAAGTTTCCGTTTGTATTTCTGTTTCCATTTTTGTTTTCTGACTAAAAAGTAGAAATGAATGCAGAAGTGGAAACACCCTTCTCCGTTTTTGTTTTCATTTCCAAAATTTTTTATGGGATGCAGAAGCGGGAACACCCATTTCTGTTTCCGAATCTGGCCCATTGGCAGCTTGCTACATATGCTTCCCCCAAATGCATCCAGTGTGAATATTGTGTGACCTCAAACTAGCATCTACATTCAGCTTTTGGCATTCAGCATTAAACATTAAATTGACATGAGGGGCAGGGTGAATGCATTTATTCTGGCTGAAAAATGTTCTGTTAAGGATGTCTATTCATTGGGGATATATGATTGTTTCTTTTTAAATTAAAAGTGCGCATTTTAATGAATGGTGGAAAGTCATCACCTTAGTCTCTGTGAGGATAGCAAGAGAGCACTTTGTGACTTTTCTTCCATTTTCACATGTTGCCCCAAAATTTTGTATTTCTTAGTTGAGACTTGAGGCATGTTTTCTCTCAAAAAAGCTGGTAAGAACCCAAGTTTATCTCTAGGAGGTTCTCGAAAGTTGACCACCCTCTTATCTTTATGAAGTGATCTGTGATTGCTAGTTTGCGTCCTTTATAAACATACTAAAAAAGCACCTAGTGAATGCTTTTGTGCATTTCATGAGTTTCCTCGGATTCAATGTATTCCTTTCTGCATTTAGCATCACTTGATTCATTTTTCAGGAGTACCTAAGCAAGCCAGTACAAGTGAAGGTTGGAAAAGTTAGTAGCCCAACCACAAATGTATCTCAGGTTTTGGACAAAGTCACTGAAAGTGAGAAGGTCAGCTTCTTTCAGAAATCTTATGGAAGTTTTTTTATTCGAGAGAATTTTCCAAAATCATATTTCTTACTGCTTCTAACTTCTAAATTTGGTACTTTATATGTCTTGTTTCTATTTATGTGCTGTGAAGTCCATAACTCCATTGGATAAATTAATTAGGTTTACTGCATTAGAGTATGTTTCCCAATCTTTATGTTTTCTGGTTTTATTATGCCTTTTGAAATATGATATTAACCCAATTTTTTTCCCAAAAGAGGGAAGAATGGTTGTGCACTTTGTGCACAAATTGAAATTCTTGTTTCTAATAGGTGTATGGTCTGCAACTAAATCCAGTAAATGATGCACATCTGTGTGGAGAATAGGTTGATCAACTGTGGCAATTAAAAATTTCTATCTGCAAGTGAACTTGACATTTGATTATTTTGTATTATTGAAGACTGGCCACTGAACTTAACTACGCTTTTAATTCTTTTCTCCATTTAATGCCAGATTGTGTTCATGGATGTTCCCTTTTATCTTGGGGTTCTTTGCTTGCTAGTCTTTATAGTTGCTTCCTTTATCCATATGTTGGTCTTCTGGACACAGTTTCTTGTAAATTATCTTGTGCATTATTTATGTATGGTCATGCTAAGCTAATCTTTCTGGAGTGTAGATTGATCGACTCTTATCCTTGCTTGTGGAAGAGGCCTCTCAAGCGGAAAAGTTTGGGCGTTCATTGCCTCTTACTATTGTTTTCGTGGAAAGGAAGGTATTATTCACTGCTTTGCTTGCAGATTTGGGTAAATTTGGTCATTATCTAGGCCTTATGTTCACAGAAAAATATGAGTTTATCATAATCTTGTTGCCAATCCCATTCTCCCAAGATTTCACTGAGATCTCTTCTCGTCAACCCTCTTGAGAATAAAGTGAAGATCTGAGGCTGGATTCTTGGCTTCTTTTTTTGTTTTTCTTGGACTAGATAAATAATCTGGTAGCTATTCACTGCTATATTGCTTCGTAACGTAAATGTGTAATGCTTTTAAGGGCACATATGTGACATTCCATATATTGGTCAAATTTGTTGATTTGGGTGATTAATATTTTCAGACTAGATGCGATGAGGTGGCTGAGGCATTGGTAGCACAAGGTCTGCCTGCAGTTGCTCTTCACGGAGGCCATAGTCAAAGAGAAAGAGAAGGTGCTCTTCAGGATTTTAGAAAAGGCACCACAAACATATTGGTATTGTTGCTGGGCCTTTGCCTATGACCATGTGTGGCTTCTCTAAGAACTTGTTGAAGATTTTTTTCCCAAAAAGCTGCTTGAGCCAAAAGTTGTTTGCTTTTTATCCTGCATCAAAGAATTCTCATAATTAAGTTGGTGTGTAGAAAACTTTGTTAATGGGCTTGTGCATGTAGGTCGCCACTGACGTTGCTTCCCGAGGTCTGGATGTTGCAGGGGTTGCACATGTGGTTAACCTGGATCTCCCAAAGGTATGGTAAACATGTATAGAACTGACAGAAACTCACCAGGTAGTTTCTTATGATGTGCATTGATGTCTTGTTGTCTTTTCTGTGCTTGTGCAACCCAACTAATAAACTCCATCTGTCTCTCTCTCTCTCTCTCTCAGACATACACTTGCATAATGTGAATCTTCATACTCATATTAGATGACTTTTGCTCTGATAATAGGCTATGGAGGATTATGTCCACCGAATTGGCAGAACTGGACGTGCAGGATTCACAGGTCAAGCTACTTCATTTTACACTGATCGTGATATGGTATGCTCCTTTTCTTTCATTTGCTTTCTGTAACTACAAGTTCACGTGTCTACTTTAGAAAGGGCAGTCCAGTGCATGAGGCACCCACACCACTCGTTACTGTGTGGTCTGAGGAAGTCCAATTATATGCAGCTTATATCTCCTTTCTACATAAAATCTGTTTCCAATTTGGAACCTGCCTTCTCCGGGTTTCACAGAGGAGTGACTTTACTGTTAGATGAAGATTCCCCTTCAGAGAATATTTCTTGTATAAGGAGACTTCTGATTCCAATTAAATTCATCGGATCTTGCAGTTCCTTGTCGCTCAGATAAGAAAAGCAATATCAGATGCTGAATCTGGGAATGTTGTTTCCTTTGCCACTGGAAAGGTGCAGTCTAAATAGGGAACGATCCTCTACCTCTTGTGCAGAATCTTTCCTGTCTTAGTCCCTTGGGTTTTTGAAACACTATTTTGTCCTTGATAGACGGCAAGGAGGAAGGAGAGGGAAGCAGCAGCTGCACAAAGAGAAGCTAGAAATGCCTTGTCTAGCGTATCTCTTAATGACCCTGCATCTGTAAGTGTTGATGACAAGTACCGTTACATGGTGGCTGCCACGACCATCAGGACAGAGGGTGCTGCAGATGACGCTTGGGACGACTGAGAGAGAATCCAAATTCGTAGGTGTTCACCATATGTAAGCATTTTCTGGCTGACTTTCCTGCAATGCAGTTGCTTTCTAATGAGCATTGAAGTTAATATTCTCCAGAATTAATCGAGAAGAGAAAACTTCAGGGGTTTTAATTAAAAAATCTGGGATATTTATTCATTAATATTCCTTGGTTATTCTCTTTCCTTGGTATACCTCATATCCCATATCTGAAGTTCTCATCTATAAGCTGCTTGTTGCAGTTTTAGTTTGTAGTTCTACGCATGTTAGCATCCTAATACTAAAATTTCCATTACAGGTCTTCACTGACCAGAAGACGTTACAAGTTTTGCAATTCTTTTTTTTTTTCCTTACCTTTTTCGGTTTTGGGTTGACATGTTGACAAATGGCAGGGATATATCTTCAAGTGTTATGATGCGTCTCATGCAACTTGGTTGACATTGTTGAGCCCTCCTGATGTTGACTTCCTTGTTTCCAATATTTGATTCGTTTTTTATCCATGTTGCATGGTTCACGATGAATTTGACTAGAATTAAACCTCTATAAAGGAGTTCAAGATGTGTTTATGCTTTCCGATGAATTTATCTATCCTTCAATCCTCCGAAGGAGAGCCGAGACTTCCCTTTCTGTTGTAGAAGACCACAGGTTCGTTTAGTGGGTGCATGCTTTATTAGGGTTTCTCACTATGATCTACTATTATGTCTTCTGTATAACATGCATCCTTAACTTTTATCATATTCTATGCAGACCCTTTTGTTCTATAACTTTCATGTTTGTGCCGCTGCACTTTGCTGTTGTCTGTCATAATCTTAGGTGGAGAAAAGCTTAGACCTTAATTGTTCTCTTAAATCATCCACATTTCCATGTACCTTACAAAAGCTGGCACCTCCACGAAACTCTTCAATGAAATATCCCCTCCATTCAAACAGCATGGAAAGTGGAGGGATACAATCAAAATAAGATGATTCCTTATGAGCGTATGTAACAACAGAAAAATATGAAGGTATATAGCTGAATAGGGAAGATTTTAAAGGTATGTATGCACATGTTTCTTTTTCTATGTTCAAAAGTTTTTATTCATAATCTCGGCATAATTGTGAGTTAGTAAGCTGTGGACTTGTGGGCGATTATTGAGCGTTTTCTGACCGGTTACCGTCATGGCTGCAAATAATAGTTACCGTCGTGGATGCAAATAATGCGTCCAACGTTTAGCCACTTGCTCATCTCTCTCTCTCTCTCTATGTTTGCGTAGTGAGTGGAGAGATGAATAAAATATGGATCTCAGTTAACCTTTGGGAATCCTTGGGCAACTGTCTCTTTAATCATGGACAATTAGTCAGATATGCGCATCTGCCTCATTGACCGTCTTCTTAGCAAAAGTTACTAATGATTCACCCCATTAGGAAATGAAGGGTATCAAAACATAAGTAACCCTGTCGGATCGAATGGCAGTTTTATTCATCTCTATCCTTACATGATAAAATGCCTTGATCTTAATTTTGCCGTGCGTCTGCACTTGATTATTAGCAACGTAACTTTGATTTTCACCACCAAGTCTAATTTTATAATCGAACATTAAAAACAAAATGGAACCAAAAGAGTATAGTACCAAGGTATGCCCAGTCGTATATATCAAAGGTTTGCGACAATTTCCTGAGACTGCCCATTTGTTATGACTCTGTTCCACAATCGGTAGATTCCAGGGCCACCCTGCGCGAGCCCAGTTTGTCTGAAGAGTGAGAAATTTCTCACTTTATGTTTGGGAAACTGTTTGGTACAACGTTAAATATTGAAAAGAGAAATATTTATTATAAGGCAGCATAAGATTATTTTCTTGTAATCTATATCAGCTCTCTTAGAAAGATTTATCTTATAACAAGTATTTATCTATTCAAAATTATCGTAAAATGCTGCAAGTATGATACTCAAAATACGAAATTTACAATATTCTGTCGTGTTTTAGATGCTAGAACCAGAAAAGCCTGGTGGGTGGAGCACCTCAGCCTAGTAACCATATGGGTCACAAAAGCTTTGGCCACCCGGGCACCTCAGCTTAGTATGGCGTGTAACCCTCCCCGTGGTCTAGTTAGAGTCGAGTTACGGATGTGAAACGGAAACCATGAGGGGTACGTGTTCAGCTGATATTGGGAGAGGGTAGATGTCTGCACTTCATAAGATGGTTCGGTGCTGCCGAGGACTGTGTTTCCAATATATGGGACTAAACCCCTTTCTTCACTGTGGGTTTTCTTTGGGACATCTTGGTCCATTATGTCTTGGCCCAATAAACCTTTACTGGGCTTGAGACGAATCCGGCGCCCAATACACCATCGACAAGAGCTTTCTTACGAGCTTCTTATTCGTCAAAAACTAGTTGGAAGCTTGAAGAGGGTCAGGTAGTCCAAACCATAAGAAATGTGTCGAGTCTTCTGTCAGGCCCAGTGAAGGAGTTGAGTCCTCCTCAGACGCCAACATAGGGAGTTCTGAGCAGGACACCGTTTTCTCAGGTGGTAATTTACTTGGTTTCTACCAAATCAACAGTACTCGTGGTTTTATATTTTGACTTATTTTCGTATTTCACAACCATGAGAAGAAGTAAGTTGAACTTTAATTTTTTTCTCCCAAATATTAGAGACGTTTCTTATTTCTTCTTGAGTTATTTCTTCACCTACCCCAAGAAAATTTATCCTAGAGAACACCTTCCACCCAGGGGTGTCAATGAGTTGGGCTGTCCATAAGCCCAATGGACAGCCCGTGTTGGGTTCAATTAGGACCCCCAAAAAAATGGCCCATCCAACCCCCTTAAAACCCATTTGTTAGACCCATTAGTTAATGGGTTGGGTTGGATAAGCCCATAGGGCCCATGGAGTTTAAGCCATTGAGGGGCATGAACAGTTTCCATGTGGCCTCTTCTCATGAATGGATACCAATGGCCATTGATGGTTTTCTATTTTATTACAGAAAAATTGCCAGAGGAGAAAATGGACACCAACGGCTCCATGATGGCTTTCTATTTTATTACAGTAAAAATCATGGGAAACTGAACTATCAACGAATATTTTAGGCTTTCATTTCACAGTTTATGTATGATCAAAAAAATATTATTATTAGATAATCCTATTTAAATCATATATATGTAATACAAATTTTAATTTTATTTACATAAGATAGTAAAAGATCTTCGTATTGTAAAATTTTGATAAAAAATAAGTGTTTTTAATTATTTGTTGTTAATAAAAAATTAAATGATTAATAATGAAGTGCTTGAATGGTTTGTTGGGCTGCAATAGGCCCCATCGGACTACTGTGGACTTTTATTGGTTTTGATATATTGGGTTTGGGTTGGGTCATCTTGGATTTGGGCTATACTGGGCCCAAACTGGGTCAAAATGCTCTTGCTGTCGTCGGGCTGTAGAAATGCCAAGGAGCAAGGACGCAGCTAAAGCGAAAAGGAATTATGCGCGAGGCAGATTTTTTAAATTGCCACGCCGATTTGGTGAAATTTATACCTCCTGCCACTGCCTTCGACGCCGCCCACGCAGTGTATGGGATCCCCAAATATATTCAAAGTTGACATGAATAGAAGGAAGTATTTAAAAAATTAGTATAATTTAAATAGTTTACTATTACGTCAGTTTTCATCTATAGTCTGATTAATTCTATTCCTATTGTTTTCAAAGTTTAGTTAGATAATAGAAAGCATTCTAAAAAATTAGAGTAGAATTAAAATACTTTACTGTTACATCAAAAGTTTGATCATAGTCTTATTAAAAGTAGAATAATCAAAACCAATTAAAGCTTTTCAAAGTTGAATATTTACGGGTCCTCTAATGTTTACCGGATTATTAATCACAAAACTCGTAGTTTCATTATTAAAAGCATAATCATGGTGTAAATAAAAATTTATTACATGATATTAATATTTTATTACATGATTTTTTCTTGCCAGAATAAAATTTGACAAAAAACTTAATTTTATTTACAGAAGATAATAAAATATTTTAAACTAAAATTAGAAAAATAAGTGTTTTTAGTTATTTGATACTAATAAAAGATTTAAACGACTAATAATAAATTGTGATTGTGTGAAAAACTTGTTGGGCTAGAATGGGCCCCAACGGGCCAATGTGAATTTTAGTTACTTTCATCTATTGGATTTAGTTTGGACTTGGGTCGGGCCATCTTGACCTTGGGCTGAGTTGGATTTAGTTTGGGCCAACCCAAACTCGCCCATTGACACCCCTACTTCCACCCACAAGCTCTCATTTTACGTGAGATTTTATTATGAGACTGCAAACGCATGGAACTATTGTTGTAAAAACAGTGTATAACAGGGTCGACACATGGCAACAATCGGATTTACACATGTAAATGAAATACCACAGAATGCAAGTATATGGGAACAGTCCAGATAACAACAACTAAAATACATTATACATGAGATGGACGTAATGCATTGATATATATATATATATATATATATATATAATATATATATAATATATATATATATATATATATATATATATATATATATATGCAGTAAGAAAGGAAATATGCGCAGTAGAAGCGCCTCAAAGAGACTCCCCTTAAAGAAGATATCGCCCCCACTAGAACAGTGCATTGGGTTTGGCGGTCTTCTTCTAGGATATGACTAATACCACGAGATTAATATTCACACCTATGTTATCTCGTAAAACATGCAATCTGTAAACCTAATCCTCTATAGACGAAACAGAAGGGAAAGAGAGCATGCACCGAACACGGCGAGGCACAGGAAGGCGACCGGACAGCGAGGGCGCGGACGTCGGAAGGCGTGCGATCGGCCGACGAGAGCGATGCAGGCAGAAGACCGAGAGCAGCAGCAAGCAGGCAGCGAGCGGTTCCTCAGAGAGTCGAACAGGTGCGTTATCTGAGAAGAAGAGGGTAACCATGATTAGGAATCCCTAATCGTACCCCTTAAACGCCACACGCACACGCAAGGCAAAATAATGGGCTCGATTTGGAGAACTGGCCCAAACAGCTCCAAACTCTCCAAGAAAGGGCAAAAACACAATTAGAAAAAGTAAAAAGGTGCTAAGGCAAGCCGGCTGGACCGCATCACCACACGCGTGCGCCCGCCCAGCCCGGCGGCGCGCGTGTCTGTTATGGTCAAACATAGCCTCATCTTTGTCTATAAGACATAGTCTCCTACACCTTTGGGGGTATAAAGCCCTTATACTCTTTTAGAGTTTCCAATATGGGACTAAAGACCTCACACATAAGGAGACCAAGCTAGCACACCCTTTACTTCATCAACCTTGAGTTTTCCTTTCTATTATAGATTGCTCCCTTAACACCCTTTACATCCAACATTCCCCCACAAACTCAAGGTTTGATAAGGAGAATAGGCAGAAGAGGATAAACATACTATGCTTTCAGTAAAGGTACCTTTCGGGTTTGAACCCTTACCTTAGTCTTTTAACTTTTACCCCCACTGAATCGAAGTGAATAAAATCTTGAACTTAGTTCTTTATGTGAGGGTTACTTGCTAAGAGACAACATGATATAAGGCTTTTTGATGGCAATTTATAAACTTGGCGCTTTAAAGGCCATGCGCCCTATCCTGTATCATGAGTACATTCAGGAACAACCTAGATTCTTAACTGCGGCCACACAGTAATACTCACTTAGGTAGGCTTCTCCAAGGATATACTGCAAATATCCTGTCTTTCCAGACTTGAACCTATTAAGAGTAATAAATACTCAACCTACATTAGCAATTTCCAGCACTTATACAGGATTACAGGGGATTGACTCAGATATGAAATATCTTACATTTAAGTGCCAACACATTCTCTCAGCAGATTGTTATTACCACATTGAACCTTTTTCGTGGGATCTCCACTCAAATAGGTTGGGTTGCCTCTGCAGGAGAATGAGAAATGGATTTCAGTCCCATCCCCATCCTGAACATTTGGACTTTCCTTTTATCAAGCCCTTTGGTCAGAGGATCTGCTATATTGTCATTGGTACCAACAAAGTCTATAGCGATCACTCCCTGAGACACTAAATCCCTTACAGATCTCAATCTGATTTGGATGTGTCTCCTTTCTTTTTGGTTGTACTTTGAACTCTTGACCTTTGCAATTGTGGTCATGTTATCACAATGCACAGAGATCGCAGGAGTAGGCTTACTCATTAGAGGAAGTTCTGAAAGAATACCCCTAATCCACTTGGCCTCCAACCCAGTGGTATCCAAAGCACACAACTCAGCCTTAAAAGTAGACCGAGATAAGATGGTCTATTTAGAAGACCTCCAGGCGACTACACCACCTGCCAGAGTAAACACATACCCTGAAACACCATTACTCTCTGAGTTTTCAGCTATCCAACTTGCATAACTAAATCCTTCCAGGACAGCAGGGAATCTCCCAAAATGCAAGCCTAGGGTAATAGTACCTTTTAGGTACCTCAAAACCCTATCTAGCCCATCCCAGTGAGTTTGGTCAGGACAACTTGTGTATCTACTAAGTTTACACACTGCATATGAAATGTCAGGCCTCGTACAATTAGCTAGATACATCAAGCTTCCTATAACCTGAGAATATCGTAATTGAGACACATGAACACCACTCTTATTCTTGCAGAAAACTCTAGAAGGATCATAAGGAGTACAGACTGACTTGCAATTCTGATTGCCAAATTTCTCTAGAACCTTCTCAACATAGTGAGATTGAGAAATTGCTATCCCTTTAACTGACTTTGTAAGAGTCAGTCCCAGAATTACTTTAGCCTCACCCATATCCTTCATTTCAAATCTGCTACTTAAGAATGACTTAGTCTCATTCACTATTCCCAGAGTGCTGCCAAATAACATAATATCATCTACATATAGGCATAAAATTATGCATTCATCACCCTTAACTTTATAGTAGACACACTTATCAAACTCATTAACAATAAAGCCAAAAGATATGATAGTAGTATCAAGCTTTTCATGCCATTGCTTGGGGGCTTGTTTCAAACCATATAGAGACTTAATAAGTCTACAAACTTTTCTTTCACTTCCAGGAGCCACAAACCCTTCAGGTTGATCCATATAAATCTTCTCGTCAAGATCACCGTTAAGAAAGACAGTCTTAACATCCATTTGATAGACTTTCAGATTATATATGGATGCTAATGCAATCAGCACCCTGATTGTGGTCATCCTAGTGACAGGGGAATAAGTATCAAAATAGTCTATCCCCTCCATTTGTTTGAAACCCTTAGCAACTAGCCTTGCTTTATACTTGTCAATGGTTCCGTCAGGTTTTAACTTCTTCTTAAAGACCCACTTGCATCCTATAGTCTTAGAACCAGGAGGAGGAATGACCAATTCCCAAGTGCCATTTGCAAGAATGGAATCCATTTCATTCTTAATGGCATCCTTCCAATGCCTTGCTTCTGATGAAGCCATGACATCTCGAAAGGTGGAAGGATCACCCTCGATTTGATAAGTGATAAATTCACCACCAAAATCCTTAGTGACCTTTTGCCTTTTACTCCTCCTTGGGTTCTACTTCTTCCTAATTACTATCATCAGGAGAAGGCCCAGATGCACTACCCCCCACATTAGACATCCTTTCCATCTGATCTGGAATGGATGTAGATGTAGAGGCTATAGTCTCAGAAGATTGATGTTGAGGTAGACCAGTCTTCATAGGAAAGACATTTTCAAAGAACGTGGCATCTCGATATTCAACTATGGTGTTAACATCTATGCCAGAAATTTCTGATTTAATAACCAGAAACCTGTATGCATAGATGTTTTCAGCATAGCCTAGAAAAACAGCGTCAACTGTCTTAGGGCCCAACTTCTTTCTCTTGTGCTCAGGGACAAGTACCTTAGCAAGGCAGCCCCACACTTTGAGAAATTTCAAACTGGGTTTCCTATTTCTCCAAAGTTCAATTGGAGTACTATATTTATGTTTCAGGGGAACATGATTTAGAATATGGCAAGCAGTATTCAATACTTCCCCCCACATAAAGTTTGGCAGTCTTGAACTCTGTAGGAGAGAGTTGACCATATCGATAAAAACCCTGTTCTTCCTTTCAGCTATCCCATTAGACTGAGGACAGTATGGTGCAGTTGTTTCATGAACAATGCCATGACTTTGGCAAAATTCAACAAACAAACTATAGGTATACTCTCCTCCTCTATCTGACCTCAACCTCTTTAGAACTTTCCCTGTTTGTGTTTCTGCTTCCTTCCTAAAGATGACAAAATTTTACAAGGCTTCATCTTTAGACTTAAGCAAATACACATAACAGTATCCACTACAATCATCTATAAAGGTAATAAAATATTTTTTTATGATCCCTAGTTAACATGCCATTAAATTCACAGATATCTGAGTGAACCAAATCTAGGATCTCAGAATCCCTAACCACTGAGTGGAAAGGCTTCTTAGGTTGCTTGGACTGAACACAAATATCACATTTGTTTGATTTATCAATAGCACACGTGTGAATCATTTTCAGGTTCATCATCCGTTTTAAAGAATTAAAATTTAGATGACCAAGACGACCATTCCATATATCAGATGAATCTAATATGTTATAAGCAACAAGAACAGATTCAAAATTAGAAGCACAATCTAAATTTCTGTTCACAACATGATCCACAAAGATTTTAAACAAACCATCAGAAAGATAACCTTTTCCTATAAAAGATTTCATGCAAAGTATCACAACTTATTACACTTAAAGTTTAACTCATATCCCTCTCTTACTAAAACAGAACCAGATAAAATGTTCCTCCTGACACTAGGAACATGGTGCACTAGAGAAAGAGATAGAACACGTCCTGAAGCAAACTTCAGATCAACACGTCCAACTCCTAGCACCCTAGCTGAACTACCATTTCCCATTATCACGGAACGGTCTCCATGGGCCTGATAAGACACAAAGTGAGCCCGGTTAGCACATAAATGTACATTGGCTCCAGTATCTACTAGCCACTCATTCGGTTCATATATAGCAAATAATTGAGGGTTTAGAGTAACATACTCGGCACCAGAAGAAGAACCGCCAGTCATTACATTGACTTGGGCTGGATTCAGATTGGTTTGTTGGGTCTTGTTCAGCAATTTCTCTTTCCTTTTGGGACAGTCATTGCGCATATGACCCTTTTGACCACAGGTCCAGCACTCTCCCATCACCTTCTTCTTCTTAATCTTTCCTTTTGGTTTCATCTGAGAAGTGGAATCACCTTTGGTTTTGTTTTTGAAATCTTTCCCCTTATGCTTCATTACCAGGTTTGCAGTTACATCAACAGGCATACTAGGCTTCTCCTTTCTATGCTCCTCTTCTATAGCAATAGCCTCATCAAATCATCAAGAGAAATTGTCTCCTTTCGGTGTTTAAGAGACATCCCAAAATCCTCCCAGGATTGGGCAATTTCTCTATGATGCACATGACTTGGAGCTTTTCAGGCATTTTCATATCTGCCTCAGCTAAGCCTTGGAGCATAAGGAGAAGTTCATGAGCCTGCTCCCCCACAGGTTTATTCTCAGTCATCTGGAATTTGAGAAACTTTCCCACAGAGTATTTTTTCAGGCCTTGATCCTCGGTGTTAGACTTGCGGTCAAGTTCATCCCATAGTGCTTTAGTAGTTTTGAAAGTGGAGGAGCTGTAAACATCAAACAGGACATCAGACAGAGCAATGAGTATACACCCATGCCCTAACCTATCCTTCTCCTTCCATTCTTCAACTTTCTTAGCACTATCAGGAACTTTCTCATCCAGAACAGGGGGATCCGATTCAATCAATGAGATTAGACCGACCATGGTGAACCACACTTTCATGCGTTGTTGCCAACGCTTGAAGTGTTGTCCGGAAAACTTTTCAGGCATCCCATACAGATCCACCCTCGCCCTAAAACCCACTGATGAGGTTGCCATGATCAATATCTTCTTTAAGACTATTGTAAAAACAGTGTATAACAGGGTCGACACATGGAAACAATCGGATTTACACATGTAAATGCAATACCACAGAATGCAAGTATATGGGAACAGTCCAGATAACAACAACCAAAATACATTATACATGAGATGGACGTAATGCATTGATATATATATATATATATATATATATATATATCTATATATATATGCAGTAAGAAAGGAAATATGCGCAGCAGAAGTGCCTCAAAGAGACTCCCCTTAAAGAAGATATCGTCCCCACTAGAACAGTACGTTGGGTATGACGGTCTTCTTCCAGGATACGACTAATACTATGAGATTAACATTCGCACCTATGTTATCTCGTAAAACATGCAATCTGTAAACCTAATCCTCTATGGACGAAACAGAAGGGAAAGAGAGCGTGCACCGAACACCGGCGAGGCACAGGGAAGGTGACCGGACAACGAGGGCGCCGGACGTCGGAAGGCGTGCGATCGGCCGACGAGAGCGATGCAGGCAGAAGACCGAGAGCAGCAGCAAGCAGGCAGCGAGCGGTTCCTCAGAGAGTCGAACAGGTGCGTTATCCGAGAAGAAGAGGGTAACCGTGATTAGGAATCCCTAATCGTGCCCCTTAAACGCCACATGCACACGCAAGGCAAAACAATGAGCTCGATTTGGAGAACCGGCCCAAACAACTCCAAACTCTCCAAGAAAGGGTAAAAACACAATTAGAAAAAGTAAAAAGGTGCTAAGGTAAGCCGGCTGGACCGCGTCACCACACGCGCGTGCCTGCCCAGTCCGGTGGCGCGCGTGTGTGTTATGGTCAAGCATAGCCTCATCTTTGTCTATAAGACATAGTCTCCTACACTACTTTTGGGGGTATAAAGCCCTTATACTCTTTTAGAGTTTCCAATATGGGACTAAAGACCTCACACATATGGAGACCAAGCTAGCACACCCTTTACTTCATCAACCTTGAGTTTTCCTTTCTATTATAGATTGCTCCCTTAACACCTTTTACATCCAACAACTATTTCATCGGGAACTAACCCCGTGAATCTGGATTGTTGGATTTGAAGAGATTTCCTCAAAGATCAACCTACTTTTGGTGATTAATTGTCCAACTACAAGATAAACCAAACACCTGAAAACATTTGGCAAGTGAAAGCCCTAGGATCAGAACTCTCTTCCTAGATTAATTCCTTGAGTAAGCTGTGCTTTGGAGGTTGTTCCCTCTAGTCTTAGACTCTGGGATGACACTGAGGGGATCCCCTGGGCATTCTTTCTCCATAAGCTAAGGCACGAGTGACAACTAAGATTTCCTGGCCACTTTTCCATTTCTACAGAATTATTATGCTGTATATGTTTCGTAAATCTAAACGAGTTTTCAATAGACTTTCTGGAATTCTCCATGCAGTTCATTACTGATGATTTATTTATGTTCATCATCTTTAACCAAATAGAATTTACCATTAAGTCAAATGTTTCTACACATGATAACCAGCAAAAAGCACATAAAAAATACATTCGTGACAATAAACTCTACACAAATTCAATCAAGATCATTCTATCTATATGAATGTATAAGCATAAATAAATCTACATTATAGAGACAAGAATATCAACGTTTTTACAATAACCGAGTCACACCTCCACTCGCAAGTCTGAGTTTTAAGTTGAGAGCGTTACAAGTTGTAGCATCTCAAATTTATGATCCACAATGATGTGGGCTTGTGTGGGGAAGAAAAGAGTGAAATCTTTGGTATCCTTTCCAAGAAAAAAAAAGAGTGAAATCTTTGGTAGAAAAATTACTTCCGTCATGTCCTACTTAATTTGATCATCATATATATATACTTGATACAAATGCTAAAAGGGATCCCTTTTTAGGCAAAAATCTATGCAGTTCTACTTAATTTGATCTTCATATTGGATATATTGAAAAAAAGAATCTATTTTTTGGTAAAAAATTCCATGTATTCTACACGATAAGAGAGTCCATGGATACCCCATGAAAAGCAAGGTCCTGTTCAAAGCCGTAGAACATTTGACCACCATCAGTCCTCTGGTTGCGGTGGAATTGCACTGGCCAACGAACACTTGCCCTTACTGCATGTGCGCAGTCAAGTTACGGTTGCCTACGACATCCCCCCGGCACTAAGTTAGCTAGGCACATCTAATATAAGATTATATATATATATATCACCTTAACATTAAAATATTTATTATATTTTATCACTATTTATTTAAATCTTAAAAATAAATTGACACATTTTATTAAGTGTGTCTATTTAATTTAACGCCGTATTTCTCCTTGTTCAACTCGGTTGTATATATGTAAGTGGAGTGGAGAGAAGCGAAGCGCCCAACAGACGGATGCCAAGGCCCCTCCACGTACTACGTACGTAAGCCGCCAAAAGGGAGGCACAAGCGACCCCGTCGTAGCTATACCAGAGGCGTGGGGGTCCCCCGGCGAGCAGGGCCGGGCCCCGCACCGGGCTTCCATGCATCTGACGCCGACGCCGACGGGTGTGCATGGTGGTGGTGGTCGGGGAGGGGGACCCTTCCAGGCGCGGAAAATTCCGCGCAGTTAGCATGGAGGAACAAGAACAATAACTTCTTCAAGTTCAAAGATTTGGCTCTTCAACAAAACCAGGGTCTTCCCTGAGACCCAGAACGAGCAGATGAGACCGCGATGACCGTGACCCAGTCGTGGCCTCCCCGCTTTTCCAATCCCCTCCCCCCCACACCCCCCCACCCCACAAAACAGTACTACTGCCCTCTTTGTACGTCCTCGCCGGAGGGGAGAACTTCTACCCATCCCTTTGAACGGCACCCACTTTGCATATAAATCCTTCACACCTGGGCATTCCAGGAGGCGTAGACCAGATCGAGAAGAAAGCCGTATGTCTCGGCTGAGCCATGCTTCTCTACCCTGTTAACGATCTTTACGAGCTGATATCCATGAGAGAAATCTTGTCTACTATCCTTCGTGGGTGCGAACTGGCGAGGGATCTCCACGCCCACCTCCCAGACATGGCCGGCCAGCCGCAGCTGCTGTTGGACTCATGCAAGGCAATCGCCGCTGACTTCAACCACGCCGCCGACAGGTTGCGCTCCGACCACCATGGTATCTTCGGAGATCAGGCGTCGGGGTCCGGGAGCCACCTGGGCCGCGCCGGGGAGGAAGACTCGCTCGGCAGCGATCTCGTCGTTAGGGTGATGGACCTCCTCAACACGAAGGTCATAGAGGAGGAGAGTCCCTTGCTCGTCCGGGCCTTGCCGGAGCGACGTGGATGGCCCGTCTGAGATCCCAGAGCTAGGGCTGGAGATCCCGACCACTTCGGCGCTGGGAATCGTGGAGTTTGGTTCGAGCTCAGGCGGAGGGCATGCGGGCAGCACCGGGATCGACCGTTTTGT
Source organism: Colocasia esculenta (assembly GCA_014218235.1). Classification (NCBI taxonomy): domain Eukaryota; kingdom Viridiplantae; phylum Streptophyta; class Magnoliopsida; order Alismatales; family Araceae; genus Colocasia; species Colocasia esculenta. The sequence goes on along the minus strand of CM024757.1, from coordinate 28,661,370 downwards.
AGCCGGCGGCAGTGGAACTGCGATAATGGCGATGGCAGCGTCGAATTCAGGTAGAAAGCCGGTGGGTCCTTCAGCTCAGAGGTCGTCAAGGAAGAGGTAAACTATGTTCAAACGTTTCAGACTTAGTTTGGTTCCAATTACTTCATATGTTTTCCTCTTCCTTACTCCATGTGGTTAAGTTTACAAGCACGTACGTGAGCCAGACGGCGAAAAGTAAAGACCACGCACAGTTCATACACCACATAGATGGCACTTGCGCTGGTTCCTTTTCTTCTTGTTTCGAGAAGAAATTAAACTTGCACTGCACGTTTACAGCTCAAACGAGATCAGACCAAGTTTCCTCCCTCCTTTCTGTGCAGACCCTCCACATAGAAATTAAGGACTTGCACTGGATACCCACAGCTCGAAGTCTGATCCTGATCAGAAGCTTCCTCTCTCCTTTCTCCAGAACCCATCCACGTATCTACGGCCAATTACCAATTTCTAGACCTTCACCTTCCACGTACATCATACGCCTGGGGTTTCGAAGGACAAAATCTAGAGGAAAAAACATGCAAACTGGAATTGACATTTGCGTGCGTGCGTGCATATATTATTATTCCAAATGAGGGTCCAAATGAAAAGAAAATTACATGCAGGTGTATCCCTTAATTTGATGCATATGATTCCGTCCATTTGCTCAAACGTGAAGAAGAGAAAATCCTTCTCATCCTTCTCCAACTATATCAAACTCTAATTAAGTTATTTTCCGGTTGTTTGGTCTTCTCCCATGCATCTCTCACACTTGTTTGGCATGCCTTACCTTTATCAAAAACGGGATCTTAGAAGAAGCATTAGGCTTATTCTACGTGGCTCATGTTCTCCACAATTCAATTCTAGCAGGAAGAACAAGCTAGGGCCTGTAGCCAGCCTTCTCGTCCGAATAAGCTGACAGGATCGTATATAGCTCATAATTAGAAGTTAATGTGCATATCACCTTCAAGGACTAGCTCATTATAAAATCAATTAATATGAGATTATATCTCAACATGCATGCCCTAACACATGTCGGCTCTATATAGGGCTTGCAGTTGTTACATGAATTTTGATAGGATGATATAGATCCACAATCTGGAGAACATGATCTGTTCTGATATATATCATGTACGTGTATGTCACCCTCAAAATCTAAACATTAATTGAGGGGATAGAGGTACTATATATGGACTGACCTAATTTATTCAAAATTTCCCATGAGAATACGATCGAATTGATCAAATGACATGAATCCTACGTGTGATCTCTTGTTCATCAAACTTACTTGTTTTGCTCTTGTGATCGATCGATGCACTCATCTCAGCAAATTATATTGATCCCGAGGCTACCTGAGCGCAGGAAAGGCAGCGGCGAGACGTGGACAAGAGGGTCCCCGCCGTCCGTCGGGGAATATAGACATCCCACCGGACGACGGCCACACTTGGAGGAAATATGGACAGAAAGATATCCTCGGATCCAAATTTCCCAGGTAAATAACTTGTCAACTATATATCGTCATTTCAAGATCTTAATTTATGCGAACGTGTCCCTTGGTTTCTAATCAAGAAAGATTAGCTAGGAGACATTAATATATATATTAGCAGTTCAGTGCAATATCATTATTCCATGCAAAAGAACATTAAGTCTATTTAGGCTTAACTATAGCTGTAAGGAAAGACCATAGTACAAGCGCCTATTAAGATGCATGGTTAATCAAGTGGAGACCATCACAGTTCAATGTTAGGTGAATATTGTTGGCCAGCTATATATTGGCAGCGCCAAGATCATTATTCTCCATGGAGATGAGTACTTGAATCGCTCTAAGATTCAGTTATCAATGTTTTTTAGGCATGAAGCATTTCTCTTATTTCTTCTTTGTACGTATCAGGAGTTATTACAGGTGCACTCACAAGAATTTCTACGGATGCGAGGCGAAGAAGCAAGTGCAGCGGCTTGACGACGACCCGTACACATACGAGGTCACCTACTGTGGCCACCACAGCTGCCAGACGTCCCCTACACCTTATCTTATCATAGGCAACGGTGGAGCACCAAGAAGCGAGGCCGGCATCTCACCATTAGCACAAGTTCCCCCTTCCCTGTCTATGTCCATGCAACTGGGCAGCAGCTGGTTTTCCGCTGGTGGCGTGAGCCAGAAGGGTGATAAAGTACCCCATATTCTTCTCCATGATGGGGAAAGCAACACTACCCACACGGGTTCTCCGCCGTTACGAGTGGGGAACGCCGAATTCCCTGTGGCCGATCTAGCGGATGTCATGTTTAATTCACGCGGCAGCGGACACAGCATGGACGCAATTTTCTCCTCCAAGCAAGAGAACTAGAAGAGAGAGAGAGAGAGAGGTTCTACTGGTTTTATTACCGTCTGTAGCACGAATGCCGTTTCTTCTTGCTTCTTCGGTGACTAGGTACGTAGTATATATATGTAGAAGTACTTGACTATTCTTTACGGCCGCCCAGTCGGCATGACTATTCAATAAGACATTTGTACCATACAGTTTTCTATGTACCATTAGTGGACTGATCAGCTTGCACCTTGATTTCACTAGTGTCAGCTCAAATCTTGTGAGAAAATGGTTTAGTAACATCATTTGATAATACATTAAAATAATACATCAATCAAAATATATTACAATCTCATCATTTATAAGATATTTTTAATTTTTTATTTTAATTATTAATGTGACACAATTTTAACGGTGCTGAATGATGTTACAAAACTGTTTCTCAATCATATGCAACTCAGTAGCAAATGCTTTTCTGTCTAGGTATTACTGTAAGTATCTATCCGTGGATGACCCTTCCTGCATCACGTGTACTCATCCCCAGCAATCTGTGCGAAAAACCTGCCCAGAGGCGTTTCATGATGAGCATCTTCATGATATTACACATATTAATTCGCTTTAAATTGCGTCCGCACGTTATAGTAACAAGCGTAAAATTCCTAAATTAATGGATCGGATCCTCTGCTCCAATTCCTTACCCCGGCCCGTAATATACCCCATCTGTGGTGATTGGTCCACTTGTCCTCTCCTATATGCTTAAGAAAAATCAAACTTCAGAGAGGAGACTCCGTCAGTATTGAAAGGATATTTTACATAAATATTTTCCCAAAAATTTATCACATTTTGATAGAAAAATTAATTATAGTTTTCTATCAGAGGGGAGATCTTAACTGTAGATCCTTATCAAAAATATATGCACAAAAAATCTAGTAATTTTTAGGGATGTTAATTTCTAGTCCATATTTTATGTGCTGATAGTTAGAGACTAATATTTTCTATCTTTAATTTGACTATGGACGACTGTTATTTTAAAATATTTTAACTCTTATTTTAACACTTTTCAAATTACATTTTAAATCATATTACAGTTACTTTAAATCTCACATATTTTAACCGATTTCTTCTTCTTCTTTAACATATTTTTTCTTCTACTTTAACTAATTTTTTTCACCTACTTTAACACACTACAATTACTTTAACAGACAACAACTACGTATTTAACAGACTATAACTACTACTTTAACAGATCAGACACTTTAATTGATTTTCTCTTCTTTAATAAGTTTGCTCTTCTAATTTAACTTGTTGCTCTTCTACTTTAACTAGTTTCCTCTCTTATTTTAAAACATTCAAACTTAGATTTTAAGTTATACCAACAGTAACTTTAAATCTCACATACTTTAAGTCACCATCACACATACTTTAATGACTTTAAATTTTACTTTAACATATTCAAACACTTACTTTAACATCTTCAAATTTAGACTTTAATTTATATCAATAGTTACTTTAAGTCCCACATACTTTAACTCAACTATCACACATACTTTAACAACTCTAAACTCTACTTTATCATTTTAGAACATTGATTTTAAGTCACGTTAACAATGACTTCAAGTCCCACACATTTTAACTAATCGTTAAATATACTTTAACGTCTTCGAACTCTTACTTTAAAATATTCAAAGTTAGACTTTAAGTCATGCTAACAGTTACACTTTAAATTATATTAACAGTTACTTTAAATCCCACATACTTTAACTCACTGTCGCATATACTTTAACAACTTGGAACTTTTACTTTAACGTCTTAGAATTTAGATTTTAAGTCCTGCCAACAGTTATACTTTAGATCATATCAATAATTACTTTAAATTCTATGTGTTTTAACTCACTATCACACATATTTTAGCAATTTCAAACTCTTATTTTAACACGGCCGATTTGGTAGGGGTTAGAGACTGAGTTAGGGAGGGGTAATGCATGGGTTAAATTTTAACTGGTTTGGTAACAGGGTTAGCTTAACCGGGGGTAAAAAGCTTAATCTGGTTAAAAGGGAGGGTAAAAGTGGGGTTTTGGTACCCCATGTCTCTTGAGGGGTTAATTTTAACTCCCCTAACCCCCCCGGGCCCACTTAACCTAGCCAAAGTAAATCTCTTTAAAAATAGTGTTAAGCTATCCCTAGTTAAATAAATTTGGATTTTCTTAACCCCTACACAAAGTGGCTTTAGAATTTAAGTTCTATTAAAGTATAAACACAATGATCATACATATTTGATGACACAAAAATGGACAGAAGAATAAAACAGGGAAAAAATAGAAGGCAAATTATCATTTTATGGATTGATTGATAAAGTTCACCAAAAAGAGAAATTATTTGGGACACTTTTTTTTTCTGACAGAGATTAAAAAATAAATCCTTTTTTGACATAGACCTATAATTAATTTGTCTCATTTTGATTTAAATTTTTATGTAAAATATTCGACCTCCTTGTCATCGCTGATGGAGTCTTTTCAACCCTTGTACTTGTCCAGATAGGATCCCCTCTGGGAATTAAAACCTCACATAGTTAGAAAGGGAAGCTTCTTGTAAACAGAAGTCTTCAACTTTCCCTCCCCGTCCAGCCGATATCCCCCATGCACAGGGAGCGGGGCCGTGCTGTGCCTATCCACTAGTACAAAACAGGATATAGCCGACTAGATTTAAGAAATAGTCGGCGCTTCAAAAAAACGGCCGACTGTTTCAACCGTCGATCTCATAAAATAAGAATTGGGCAAAAGCCCGATCGTTTTGGGAAAAAATACGGTCGGCGAAATCCAGCCCGCCATTTCCCCCCTTTTTTGGTTTTTACTTGGCTTCTATTCGCGACTCTATTTGCCCCTTTTTATATTTTTGCCTTGTTCTTCGCGGCCCTCTTGGCTTGCAAACGCGCCATCGCCCTTGACCGTCTTCCTGGCCTACAAATTAAGGCGCCATCGCCCTCGACCTCAACTAGTTAATTATCTTCACGGTTGGGAGCGCCGGAGAAGCCAGAATCATCGCCGCCGTCAAGGAGACCGCAACGTGAAGGAAAATGAAAAACTTCTTCTGTTAATCGATCAAACATGTTACATGTGTGTGTTTCGGGCTGGCAAACGGGTCTGTGCGAAGGTGCGCACAAGGGCGGCCAGGCACGCAGGTTGGCGTAGCATCCTCGCAAGCAAGCCCCGCATAGTGCTACAACGTTGCTCGACCAAGTTAGGATTTTTTTTTGGAGAGTTAAACATACAATGATACAAAGCAATGTGTAATTTCCTAGGATCTCAGCAATGTATTCATCAATAACTATTTGGTTAGCAGGTTCATTTGCTCTATTTTTCAAGATTATGGCAAAGTTAGGTGATGGACAGGTGATTCTATCGTGTACACAATATTAATCTGCCTTCTTTACATTTGGGAAAACCGAAGTAAGTGTAAAATTGCTTCTAATTATCTATTTGTTTTGACATCATCTGTATATTTACAAACTGGTGAACATGCAATATAACGTCAAGCGACTTGGACATAAAGGAATGGCGGCTGGGCGAAGGAATTTGAAGACTTAGACACAAAGGAGGAAGAATAGAATAAGAAGCGAGAACTTGAAAAATAAGGGAAGTGTCAAAAAGAAATGTTGAGTTTGGAAAAAGAGGAATCTTAGTAAATTTGATGTTCTTTCTTTTCATTGTATATGTAGTTGATAAAGTGGACTTTTGGTATAGCATGTGCATGTGAATGTGTATTTTATGCAGAAAGAATTAATACATACATTTGAATATAATGTGATTTTTTTTTTACAAAAATAAATATGTGAATGCGTATATTATAGGGAAAAAAAGATGTGGATGTGTATATTTTAGAGATTAGTGAAACATGTGTATATCTTGTAAGTGACAAATGTCAATATATTAATATTACAAAAATAAAAAAATTTGGCTCAAATGAATAGCCGATGATTTTCCAACCGTTAAGAATTACATTGTCCAATGTCAATATATTAAAATAAAAATATATTACAAAAAAAATTGTTTCAAATGAATAGTCAAAAAATCGTTAAGAATTACATTGTCCAATGTCAATATATTAAAATAAAAATATATTACAAAAAAAATTGTTTCAAATGAATAGTCAAAAAATCGTTAAGAATTACATTGTCCAATGTCAATATATTAAAATAAAAATATATTGCAAAAATAAAAAATTTGACTCAAATAAATAGCCGACAATTTTCAACCGTTAAGAATTACATTTTCCAATGTCAATATATTAAAATAAAAATATAAAAATAATTTAAAAGAATGACCGATTATTTTCAAACCGCCGAAAATTATGTAAAAAAATGTGAAATAGGTGACCTTTTTCATAAGACGACAGTTAAAAATAATCGTCTACAAAATTATCGACCCTTAAATAACCGACTGTAAAAAGACTACGGTGAAATCGTCGTCTAAATTTTGCCGATTACAAATAGTCAACTTTTCTAGAAGCGCCGACTGTTTTAGCAGTCGGCGGTAACCCACTTTGTACTAGTGACGTCCCTCTTCTCCCCGCTGGTTGCTCTGCTACGCGGACGCTCGAACCACACGCACCTGTGACCTCCGGGACATCGGCCATGGCCCGTGGTGGGAAACCTCCTGCACCTTTTCCTCCTCCAGCGCCGGCTTCGGCAGCCCTGGCACGCAGTTCTCGTGGCCGTTGCCAGCGCCCATGGGCGCCTCTTGTACCTCCGCCTTGGAGCCCGGAGCGTCGTTGTGGCCCCGCCGCCTCCTAGGTCCTCAAGGCCAGCAGCTGGGAGCTGTTAGGCCGGTACGATCCCTGCCACCTTCCGCATCTCTGTCTACACGGGTTACTGATCCCTCCCGTGGTCGTGACCATTAATGGAGGTGGCTGCACCCTGCACTCCCTATGCAAGGGGGATCTCCGCCGGACGTGAAGGGAAAATTGGAGACTGAGAAAACGGGCTGGTGCGGCTGGGGACATACGCAGTTAATGAGACATTTTGTCTTGTGTCTATCGTGGCTTCTGTACATGGCTGTCTCGCCCTTCTGCAGGGCTCCTAGTTCTGAAGTAGGCCAGCTTCGGACAACCCCCTACAGGAGCCCCCGCTGCCGGCGCCGTACGAGGAGATTGTCGGAGCCCGGGTGGTGGGGAGAGGCGGGGGATGCCGGATGGGGGTTCCCCGGCCCCTCCGATACCGGGCCGGTTTAGACACAGCGAGAAGGAAGACGGGCGGCGGGCCATTTCCGTCGTGAGGAGGGAGAGAGTCCATGTCCTATTGCCCTTCGTTTTTAATAATTTTTCTTTTTTATTCTGAGTTAGATTCTTTTTATGCCACCTGTTCTAATAGAAATAGATGGAGTATAAAGTGGTGCAATAATTGTGGAGCAGACCATCCGATCGAGTCCTAAATTTAAGAACCGTGCAAAAAGGGAAGTGTATGTTTAATAAGTTTAAAGGGAGTCTCTTCTTTTGGTTGAACTTATGTGACTCAGTCCACCAATCGTTAGGGTTTCGAGAGAGGAATGACAAAGTTGACGAAGGGCATGGAATCTAGAAAACGCATTCTTAATTGAAGAGGCAAAATATATAGGTCTACTATTCAAGTTTTATTTAGTTGCATCATAAATCTCTTCAGAGAGAGAGAGAGAGAGAGAGAGAGATTAAAATCTCAAACTCCAATTCAACCTCAATTTCTTGTTAGAACAGTTGATCTCGCAAAGTTGTCCTACTCCGAAAAAGCACTACTTTTTGGAATGTAGCAAAATTCTACTTCTTTGATTGAAATGGAAGGAGTGAAAGAATAAGAACACTCCAACAAGTTGAACCTCATGTAGTCCCTCTTTGTAGACGGGATGGACACCGGACGGAGTTGGGAGAGAGAGGCCTTGGATTCGAATTCAAATCGGGGTGGTGCACACAGTGGCAGTGGCCAATTGCTCTATCAAAGGAAAAAATTGAGCATCATGTATATATCCTGCATGACTATCCTAACTCACCTAGATTATCAAGTGAGATCGGGTCATCATGAGCTAATTACAAATGAAGAGTTCCAAAATAGTTTTTGTATTATTATTAGGTGATCTATCTAGTTCAATTAATATCAATTTTGATTTTGCTATTGATTTGGTATGGGTCAAATTTCAAGTGAAGTTCAGTGCTAGTCGGATGGAAGGTTGGAGAGCTTTGTTGGAAAGTCCTCTACCTGATCTACCTAATTAAGAGAATATCAGATCTGTGGTAGACCTACTCTAGATAAGACGTTTCGAAAATTTGGGAGTCGTATTCAGTATAGGCGATATCCCCCACTACAAAAATTTCTAAAATTATTTCTATGTAAGTAACAAATTTGCCAGGCCCCTAGCCGAGATGGGAGTTTGTCCTTCTCCTTCCAAACAAGATTTTTAAGGATACGAGGGTTTTATAGGTCCTTCATCCTATAGTTTGGAGTATGAGTGTTATAAGTGTTTAGGAGAGGAAAGTTTTGGTGGTATTTGATATGAGACTAACCCCATATGATAAGGATGTTAACATGACATTTAACACATGGTTAGTGCTTGTGTGTCTTAATGGGGTTGATCCAAGTTAGAGCATCTTACCACATCTGTCAAGTTTCAGTGGACAAGGTTCAAGCTGTCTTATAAAGTCAACTAACTAGCTTGACTAAATCTTACGTGCAGTCGTAGGTCAATGTTACTATACTATTTGGAGAGCTTAATTATCGAGAGGTTGAGTGACCTGTTAAAACAGATTTGTTTCTTTTAAGGATTTGACCTAAGGATCTGATATACTGAAGAGGTTCGATCTCCTACTCTGTACGTAGATTGTTGATGGGGGTGAGGGAATCTGACGATAGAGCAGCGCCAAGGATCTTCGATGGGATTTGCACAAAAGATCAAGAATCTTAGGAGAGAGGTTTAAAGAAAAATTTTATGATGCTTAAGTCAGGATGGTGCTTGGAGCTAGAAGTCGGAGAAATAAGAGGGGTCGGAGGATATAGGATCACTCTTCACCAGAGTAATGAATTAGTTACCTTTGCGGGGGGAGGGGAGTGCTAGGAATATATAGTTGCGTGCTATCTTATTGACTTTGCAAGGGTCGGACAGAGTGAACGATAAATTAGAAGATGTGCTCCTATAGGATTAAAGTCCCTATGGGCTTTTGGGAGTCAGTTAGGAACCTTATTTGCACCATGTAGGACTCTTCATCTGTATCTTAATCCCTTCTTATCCTTGACTTTAGCTGCATCAATCTTATTGGGAGTTTTTCAGCTAAAATGTTAGATAGATGTCCTGAGGCCTAGAATCGAACGGGGGATCTCTTGAAAGGATTTATCCAACTTAGGATAAGGATTATCATTCATAGTGCAATTTTGAGATAAATCCTTCGACGATTTTTTAATTAGTCGAGCTATCCAAAGAGTTTTTTCAAGATTAAATATCTCTCTATGTGGGTCACGATCCATCATCTAATGGCGCATTGTCTTTTGAGCCTTCGGTGTTTATTCTCTTATACACTTATATGTGTTTATTGGGCAGTCATTTTTTTAAACCAAATTTAGGTTTATGGACTTTGTGATTTTCCCCCTCTCCATTGCCTTTCCGTATGATCAGCTATCCACAGTGGATGTTAATTTGTTTATGCTTGATTAATTAAGTTTGATGTTATTGTAAGTTCTCTCTGTACTTATATATTCCAACAAATCTAGCATGAATACTCTAAAGCTGTATCAAAATGTCAGGGTTAGTCAGAGTCGTAGGTTGGTGTTACTGTACTATATGTGGAGTTTATTGGTAGGCCCGTTAAAAGAGATTTATTTATTTATTTATGATGATTAATTCGACCTAAAAAACTGACTTGCCCCTTGATATGATCAGCTATTAATAATGGATTTTTGGTTATGCTTGATAATTAATTAAGTTTGATACTATCATAAGTTCTAGAAGTACGTACGTATATGCCGACAAATCTAGCCAGCGCATGACTATTCTGAACTCCGAAGCCTTATTAAAATGTCAGGGTTTAGTCTTTGCGAGTCTCAATCATCCTTCTTTTATCTTGCCCACCTCTTTCATTTCTCTTCGATCATCTTAAAAAATTCCTTTGCGCCCTTCAAATATAAAGTTTTTATATTGATATCACAACTCTATAGCAAAATCGATCGATTTAGAAACCCATATTATGTCAAACTTAGTGATGGTGTCCAAGCTAGGGTCCACATCGACTTCTCTCTCGCACTCGTATCTTTATGGGTATGGGTCTAATTCACTTCATTATCTAGAAACTCACCTATATATATATATATATATAGATCATCTAATTAGATGATTAATTATATATTGTAACCATATATTGGCGGAGCCAAAACCTTTCTTCGTTGGCAGGACCATGCATTGGATCCAAAGAATTCTATGCGGGGTGATCTTAAAGGCCACCTGAAAGAAACTGTTAGATCAACATTAAGTTAATTTTGCAGGAGTCTCGAGGTGGTCGGCCATGGCCACCGCTAACTGCATGCCTGATCTGCCCCCAATAAATTAAGGACATTATTATAAAACGGTATGATCAGCATCATTTTTCTTGTCCTATGATATCTGATATATAGGAAACTAATTAAAGATCTAATTCCCACATCCAGAACACAAATCGGAGACTTGGAGGAGGCATATAGGTGGGTGTGGTACGTACGACAGCATGCACGTCGTCTCCCTCGGCCTCAATCCTTGACTTGTTCTCTTGTCGACGTGTATGTTCTACCAGCTGATCAGAGGTCAACGGGAACGATCGATGAGAAAGTTCAGCTTTCTCCTCCAACCGAGCCCACCATGGCAGGCGACTTCCTCTTCTTCTTCTCCTTTCTTCGTTCTTTTACTAAAATATTATTCGCACGTTGAATTCCCCTTGCGGCAGAAGCTTCCACTTTGTCTTTCTGATCACCGTCCCTCGGCGCCGTGCATAATATTCTTCATCAGATGACTCGTCAGCTCGACCGTGTGTTTGGTCCGCGGCGTGCGGCGCGGAGATCAACGGGTCTCCTACGCTCGGTTCATACGTACCGGTGCTTGATCAAATTAATCTCTTGGCCCCGTTAGATATGGGATTAAGTAAGGGATAAAATGTGAATCTAATTTCATCTCATATTTGATATATTAAAAAATAGAGATAAAAGTAATTTATATATTTTAGGGATTTCTTTAAAAAATAGGTGTAAATTGATCATTTATCCCCATCTCCTAGCTATCCCCGTTTTTCTCGTCTATTTTCTTAACTTTTTTTTATTTATGTTTTTTAGAATCTGTAAAAAAGGGGTCAACTTTATTTCTTATTTTTATTTTATATTTTTTTGAACTATTTTAGTGCAGTAATATGGTTATTATTTTCTACCTATTTCTTCTGATTTAACTTTGACTACATATTTTGCTTATGTTATTAACACTATTATTATATCTTTCTTATTTTCTCAATTTATTCTAATTATATATTTAGAGACCACCTCAATGATCACCCAAAAAAATGATAAAATTAGGGTGATCAACTGGGACAATAATGTTGATCCTATTTTACTTGATATTTTTGTGGAGTAAGAAGTTAATAATGATAGTTTGCGCAATTTAGAAAATTCAATGAGATTGCTAAAATGTAATATAAATGATCAAATCTCAAAAAATGCTGCAAGAATATAAAGAGATTGTATGCTCTTTCTCTTAACTTAAAAAGTTACTTTGAATGGTGATGGGATGATAAGAAAAATATTTCAACACAAACTATTTCAATCAAACTAAGATGGTATAATGGTAAAAAATAAATATTCTATTCCCATACTAACACATTTCTGCCAAACAAAGGATGATGTTATCTTTAAAAATCTATCTTTAAATATCAAATAATAAGTGAATTAAGGATAGAGATAACATATTCCCAGATTAATTTACCATCATAACCCCATTTTTCCTATCCCCATACCAAATGGGTGTCATCTACCTAATTGGATTTGAAAAGTTTAACAAATTAAGGCACATATGATGAATATATGATTCAAGTACATATGGCCGTGATTAATGGCGAACCGGATAGTTGATCAGAGTAATTTCATCTAGCTAATTAATTCGTTTTTACATGTTTGATATGAGTACGAATATATCATATAAGCTTCTAACTCAAAACCAAAGTATATAATTAACAGCGGATGTCCCGTGGTTTATATATGGCCAAGTACTTACCTAGGGTGCAGGCAAGCATGCGCCGAGTCCCCTTCTCTCTCCAAAGCTCTCGCAAAAGTAAGGCTGTCAATGGGTTGGACCTCCCATAGACTCAGCGGGTTTGGACTGATATTATTTAAGCCGGATTGTCACATTTTTTTAAACTCCTGAATTTTTAGGCAGATCTAAAAATTCGACTAATTAAAAATTTGGGTTGGACTTAGACTTTTTATTCGGTCTTATAGACTCGTGGTATTAAATTTTTTATCAATCGAATATCAAATTGGTCCATCGATATTAAATTTTCGATCGAACCCCAAGTCGATCAGTCGATATTAAACTTTCAATTAACCAAACTTCAAATCGGTCAATCGATATTATAAGTATTTAGTCGATTGATACTCTTACATATATATTTTTAAATAATATTAATAATATTAATAATCTTTTTTGTATCAAGTTGAATTTTATAATTTGGTGGATTAAGTAGATCCGATCCGACTTGACCTGATGTAACGACCCGACTTCTCGGACCCCCGCCAAGGACCCCCGAAGGTCGCGCCGCCACCCACGGATCCGAAGACCCGGAAGAGTTAGAATTTAGTCCAGTGAGATAAACAATGAATTCAAATAACTATAACAAGAAAATTCGTACATTAACAAATAAATTATGTACAACATGTCCCAAATAAAAGTACAGGTACAGAAAGAAAGGTGCAATCCTTAAGGGGCATACCCCGAGGACTTGCAAAAAGGCCACTCTCAACTCACGGTACAAAGAGCACTCACGCTCACAACTCACACTGCTGGTAGCGCACGGCGCAACAAACTGCCACCACGACCGTCCGGCAACGAACTCTTGCGACAGCGAGTCCCTACCTGAAGAGAGTGGGGGGGGGGGGGGATGAGCGTCCCGAACAAGGCTTAGTAGGGATTGCCAGTCCCTTACCAGCCAAAGCAGCAGGAACTCCAACAAAGCAGAAGGAAAACTACTCTACAAAGCAGTAAAGCGAGAAACACCTACTGCAGAGTACTACAAACAAAGTAGCAGAAATGGAGAAACGCCTCGACCCCAATCCGGGTCAGGCCAAAGACGACTCCCGCAGAACCAGCGGAGTCAAGCACATGCGGAATCAACTAGAGGAATGCCACGACCCGCAACCAGGGTCGGGCCAGAGCATCATAATGCAGAAGCAAACCCTCGGCACACACCCGCCGAGACAAAGAAGCTCACGGAACACCGGAGCGACCATGTGAGACCAGAGTCTCACGACACAAGCACCCAACATCCCAGACCTTCACGAGGTCAGGAAGGAACAACCAGGTGTCACCACGAGAGACATCGAGCAACCACGTGAGAAGCACCGTCTCACCATAGGCACGACCACCTCAGACCTCCACCAAGTCGAGGGCCCACAAGTAGAACCACCCTGAACCTAGGACACTCCACGAGGTCAGGGAAACTTCACACTCCGGTCCACCACGGACGGCACCAAGGAATGGGTTACTGAAACAACAGATGGGTGCCTGCACCAGGCACCCCGAGAGAGCCCGTAGAACGGAAACCACTAACACGGCCCGCGAGGCCAAACTAACCAAGCCCACAGAACTAGACACGACTAGGCTGCACCTCCCGTGCAAGCTAGGGCAATGAGAAACCATTCTTGGAAACAATGAGTGAAGCAACGTCACAGCAAGAACAACCAACCCACATCCACAAGTTCCTTAGTCCAGGTCTCCCCTCCCGTCGGAGTGAGATGCGTGGACTAAGCAACCTCAACCATACAACCACCGCAGTCCGGCCGAATTGCGGCCCCACGCCTGACCTCCCTACGTGGCTCCGGAACCAACGCAGAGCGAGGCAGTGAGAAGGACTAGCTGGTCTGCACCGAACGAGCACCACACAACCTTGGCATCCCAGATCCAGCTAAGAGAGCTCTACAAACGACAGAAGCTACTGTCCCCACCGTTTTCCCCTCCGCTCCAAGTCCGAGACTTGAGTACGCCTACCACCCGGAGCAACTAGGGGTGTACAACGGTTTGGTTCGATTCAGTTTCCCCATTTTTTGGGGAAATCGAACCGAACCGAAACGGTTCGGTTCGGTTCAAACCGAAACTTGCATTTTTTCTGGAAAAAACAAGCAATTTTCTGCTTTTTATGGACAAAAGTGGCAAAAAGAGGTTTTTTGGGTGGTCGCGGGTTTCGAACCAGCGACCACCGCGTGCGCGGAGGGCGCGCGACGCCGCCTGCCACTGTGCTACCGTCGATTTTTGTATAATCATATTATTTATATAATTATATATATATATTCGGTTCATTTTGGTTTCCCAGCCTGAAACCGAACTGAACAACGAGGTCCGTGAAACTGAACCGAACCGAACCGAACCGGCCGGTTCGGTTTTTCGGTTAGGACTATATTTTGCACACCCCTAGGAACAACACCCTCTGACACAGGCGCACGGGGATGGGGGTCCCAGATAACAGTAACAACCTGTCTCTCGCGGACAAGCCCTCAAGTGCCTAGCACCGGGCGAACAGAGAACTGGCGTGGCAACCACTAACAGAAACAGCACAGCTACCTTGTAACCAAGACAAGCCCAGCAGGCACAAGCACGCACGACACCCTTTCCGGAAACCCCTAGAAGGGCCGTCGGCCAACGCCGGCACACACGGCACGGCTCGAGAAACCGGAACACCACAGACAGAACAGAAACCATCGCTCTTCTAATAATCGATTGACAAATAGACAATCGATTATTAGACAGACGCGAGCCTCCTAGCACATCCGCTAGGACACGGCCACGAAGGTGTCACCTTCGGTCACTGAACGTAGGGAGGCAACCTGCCGCGTTCCCACCAGAAGGTCCTAAGGGCAACCCTGCCCTGGGGCATACGCCGACACACCAACTGCGGCCACGGAAAACACCAGAGGCAGACCAGGTCTTGTCGCGCCCTCCTAAGCCGCCGCGATACCATCGCGACGGCCAGGACCACCGCGACAAGAGCCTGTTGCGACGGAGAAGCGGGATGCGACAACAGCACTGTCGCGACAGGAAACTAAGTCGCGACGGCCGACCAGGCCACGACAGCAACATTGTCGCGACGGCCAACCGCGTTGTGATAAGGTCGCGTCGAACCGGGGCGACGCCTTCTCTGATGTCGCGACGCACTCGGCGGTCACGACATCAGCTGGAAGACCGACCGCCAGAATGCTACATCTCGGGGTCGCCACAACTACACTAAGCACACCACGATGGGGAGGGGAGCATGGGGAAAGCAGTAAACACAAGCATTCCACAAAAATGGACTCCCAATCCACACTAACAAGAAAGGGCACAAGAATCCATACCGATTTGAAGAACCGAAACCTCCAAGGAGGGCCTTCACGATGCCACGACCGCCTCCTCCTCGCTCCATACGACGCGCCACCACTCTGCACGAGCTGCCGCCGCTCCGCCAAGCCGAACTGCCGGAGAAGGAGAGGGGGAACTTCTCCTCCTTGGGGAGGAGAAGGAAGGAGAAATGCCAAAAGAGGGGGAAAGGGTGCCGGCCAAGGCTTTTAGCCTTCGGCCCCCAAGACGCGATGGGGCGCGGCGTCGCGACACCAACTGTATCGCGACGGCCGCCCCGACTGTGACCAGAACACGCCCACCCTGGGCGCCACGACAGCCTAACAGGTCGCTCTGACCCGCCTGCCACCTTGACATGTGGCAGACACCTATCAGAAGACCAAAAGTAGAACCCTATCGCGACCGGTTAACCAGGCGCGACAGGAATGCGACACACCTAGTGGTCGCAACAGGGATGATTGTCGCGACGGGCACCTCCGTCGCAACATGGCCAGTCATCCCACACACAAACAGAAAGTTGGAAACTCGAGATGTTACAATACATCCAACAAAAAATAATTTTGTCTTCGAAATCAAGGGCGAAACCCGGTCGGAGAAAACAACAGGTACCAAGGGACCACTCAGTCATACTACGACTTCCCGTTGGTCAACACCATGACCTCGCCACAAAGGGAGTGCCAAACCAAACATCCGACAGCTCACAGGGGGCACAACAGCACAGAGCACACAAGCAGATGTCGACAACTCCACAGGCGCGGCACGCACCAAGCCGACTAGAACCACTAAAACCGCCAGCCGGAAACCACGCGACTGAGCCTTCAACAGACCATGCTGTTGAGACCAACGTGTCAGTAACTCACTCTATCGCTAATGACAAGACAGAGGTCCCAGCTACTGACGACAACTGACCGCTGAATGGCTCCGCACGTCTAGCAACAGCTAGCACCTACGGCAAGGCCAAACGAGAGCTTCATAGGGCGACCCAAAACAAAGCGGAAAACACACACGTGGAGAACCCACGACACACCAAGAAGTGTCTGTCGGCACCACTAGATCTCACCCAGATCATCCTCGTTGTCCGACACGAACACACAACGACTGTGGAGCCACAGAAAGCTAAAACACTCGCTCCACAAGCACATGCACAGAGGCAAAACCCAAGAAGACATCTGATGTGGCAAGGCCAATCATCCTAAGATGTTAGCAAACCGCACGGAAATTGAAACAACAGCAGAGGTCGAGGACAACACATCGACCTCAAAGGGACCCAAACCGAAATAGGGTACCCCATCCGAGCACCCTCGCTCCCAAGCGAGAGGGCAAAACTCGAACATAGGCCGGGACCAACACCTGGCGTACCACCAATAGGGATACCTAGGCAAGGCAAACTAGCCACCCCACAACGGTCATGGTACAACCACAAGGCACGACCAGCACAAAGTGTCCCAGAGGCAGAAAGCTCAACGCCTCAAACATCGAGCAAAACTCACGAAGCGACGCACGGAGCTTACAATCAGGACACACGGCACAACACACGGTGCCAACACAAGCACCAGGAGCCACCCAAGGTGCAACACAATGCACCCAGGCTCCAGACGGAACAACATAAACCACCTGAGCACAAACACAAGGTGCCACCACAAGTACTAAAACTCGGCAAGATGCAACACAGTTACACCAACGGCCAAAACAACACTGCTAACAGGAAGGACTCTCCACAAGAGACCTGCCAAAAGCCACCCACAAGAAACCGCAAGCCAAAAAGGGCAGAACAGGCCACACCGGTACCGAACCCTTAAGGCCCAAAGACATGGAGCATCGAAAGAGAACCACGCTCAAGGTGCAGTATACAACTGCACCAACGGCTTGAAACGATTCAAGGCCAACCGAAAGGGACTCTCCACAAGAGACCCACAAGAGAAACGTGCGAAAAACTAATAGCTTCAAGAGCGCAACAACCATATTGGCTCTTAGAAGCACACAACAAATGGCACCGCTCCCACCACGCAGGCGGAGAGGGCCACACATCAAAGAACGACAAGTGCCTCCAAGCACAACTGAAGCATAAGCGAAAACACACACAGGGACGATGCTTCCCAAGCAAGCCAAACCACAGAAAACTGGTGCTGCCTCACGTGGAACACAAGGCACGCTGCCCCACATCGTTCCGTCGGGCAACAAGAAACCAACACAGTAAGAGACGGGACAATAGGTCACCATAACCTATCGCACCACAAGGAAACCACACGCACGAGGGGAGCAACCAGCTCAACCTCAAGACAACACAAGGGGAGGGACCTTCACCACAAAGGTCGCCACAGTGCGCGACATGGCACCAAATGCCATGTGAAAGCACCACCACCCCGAGCAACCAACGGAAAGCAAGGGAGGAGAACTCTCACAACGAGTCTCTTCCACAAGCAAGGGGAAACCCCTAAACGAGACTGGCACTTCCACAGAAGCACAACCAGCCAGACACCCATGGCACTCACCAGACTACCATCTGGCAGAGCCCATAGGGCGCGAGAAATGAAGCCAACCTTCCGATCCTGGGGACACACGAAGTCCCACCAGCGTAGCCGGGAAAACTCAAAAATGAACAAGAAGACAACCTGGCCAGCACTATGGCCAGACACACAGTCAAAGGCACCACCCTTGACCGACGGCATCTAGGCAGACTATAACACGAACAGTCCAACCGGCAACAGCGACAGCTCATCTCCACATAGAGAGAGAACAGCGATGACCAAACAAACACAGAGCAGCTTGGGGAGGACCTCCACCTAAAACGCCAAGAGCCGTTCTGGGAAAACATCACCAGAATGTAGTCCAAACAAACGACCAACAGATGGCCAACAGAGAGAACACAGAAGCCAGCGGAAGCAACACAAACTGGTTCTGGGAGCACCTCCACCAGAACCACCAAGGCGCCGTTCTGGGAAAACCCACCAGAACGCAACGACCAGCACAACAGCAGCATACCTCAACCCTGAGGTAGCACAAAAACTGGCAGAAACAAGCCAGAACAGTCCTGAGAGTGAACCTCACCAGGAAAACAACCAACAGTTCTGGGAAAACGCACCAGAACACAGAGCAACCAAGCGATTCACCTCAACCTCGAGGGCAACACAATGGCAACCAACCAAACAACAGAGACCTCAACCAAAGATACAACACAGTGGAAAACTTTAACGAGCACAGCAACAGTCCCAGAGGGAAAGAAACCCCTCACTAGGACAACAACAAACAGTTCTGGGAAACACCACCAGAACACAGCAGCCAAGCAGTGCACCTCAACCCAGAGGGCAACGCCGCAACAACCAGAAACGAGCACAACACAGTTCTGAGGAAGCCTCACTTCCACCAAGACTAGCAGAGAAGAACTCTGGGAGCACCTCACCAGAGTTCACAACCAGTCAGCACTAGGCCGACAACAACCACAACCACAAACTAGGAAACACAGCACACAAGCATCTGCTTAGCTTGAGCAACGACGACGACTGAGTAGAGCATAGCGCCCAACGGCGCATAGGCACGCAAGGCCAAACACACAACCAACAACACACACACCCCAACAACAAGGGGACATCCAACAAGGACACACCCCAACAAGAAGGGGACATCCAACAAGGACACACCCCAACAAGAAGGGGACATTCAACAAGGACACACCCCAACAAGAAGGGGGCAGCCCACAAGGCTAGGACACCTTCTACCAGTTCCAGAGACCACAACCCTGCACCGGTGAAGGCCACACACATGTAGGCTCTCTCAACCCTAGCGACCCACCCACACAGACACGCAGACCGAAGACGAAACCAACCGCAGCACGAGCGAACAAACAACCACGCTCGCAGCACGCGCACCCAGCAACAGTAGCAACACTCTCCTGCAGCTTACACTCGGACCCTGCTGGAAAGCTAGCCACCTACAACAAAGAACTAGATGCTCACCTAAAAGCAATTCTACACGGACGGGTCAGCAGCGCATGAGTACCTTTCTTTGGGACATCCATAGTTATTAACCCATTACAAATCTCCTTGGACCCCTGAGCTCTGATACCACTGTAACGACCCGACCTCCCGGACCCCCCCGCCAGGGACCCCCGAAGGTCGTGCAGCCACCCATAGATCCAAAGACCCAGAAGGGTTAGAATTTAGTCCAGTGAGATAAGCAATGAATTCAAATAACTATAACAAGAAAGTTCGTACATTAATAAAGAAATTATGTACAACATGTCCCAAATAAAAGTACAGGTACAGAAAGAAAGGTGTAGTCCTTAAGGGGCATACCCCGAGGACTTGCAAAAAGGCCACTCTCAACTCACGGTACAAAGAGCACTCACGCTCACAACTCACACTGCTGGTAACGCATGACGCAACAAACTGCCACCACGACCGTCCGGCAACGAACTCCTGCGACAGCGAGTCCCTACTTGAAGAGAGTAGGGAGGGTGAGCCTCGCGAACAAGGCTCAGTAGGGATTACCAGTCCCTTACCTGCTAGAGCAGCATGAACTCCAACAAAGCAGAAGGAAAACTACTCTACAAAGCAGTAAAGCGAGAAACACCTACTGCAGAGTACTACAAAGCAGCGGAAACAGAGAAACGCCTCGACCCCAATCCGAGTCAGGCCAAAGACGACTCCCGCAGAACCAGTGGAGTCAAGCACATGCGGAATCAACTAGAGCAACTGTAGTATCAACTAGAGCAACTGTAGTATCCGGGAAAGTCTATTAATTAAAAATTATGGATAAATTAGAATTTTATCAATTAATAAATTCAACCAGTTAAAAAGGTATGCATTATTATCACATGCGTATAAACTCATATAAAAATCTTGTAAAAATAATAGTTATATTTTAAAAAATATTCTCTAATGACCTATCAAGAAATTTGGGCATAGAAAAATCATTTAAATCATGTTTAAGAAATTATGCGACTTATTAGCATAATTAAGGAACAAGTCGAAGAACCCATTATTTTATAAGCCAAAGTGGATTATAAATAAAAATAAACATGTGGGTAGACTTTAAATAATATGGGATGATAGCCCATTATGACATTTAGACCATTGGACAATCTTGGCCCATGAATAAAGTCTCTAATAAAAGGATAATTAAAAATCTAATAAGTAAAGTAAGAACATGAGTTGTACAATTAGGCTAATTTGAGTTATTTAGGCCAAGAGTAAGAGCCCAAATGATGAAGATTAGAAATACTGACATAAATAATATTAAAATTGAATTAAAAATATAAAATTACTTGAATAAGAGTGATAAATAGATTTAAATAAGAATAAAGGGTGAATAATTAGAATTAAATCAATACCCATTAAGTTAAATTGGTAATGAGTTTTGTTAATGGACCTAACATGGATTGTTGGGCCCAAATAAGAAGAGCCCATCATGAGAAGAGAGTTAAATTAGTGAAATTCGCATTAAAAATAAAAGTAATTAATAAAAGGGGTGAAATAATTATTTAATAGCTCAAATCTATCCTAAAAAGAGTCCTAAGCTTACCCTAACCCCTTGGCCACGAAATTGGCTCTCTTCCCAACCCTAAATAGGAGATAAAGGAGAGAAATTAGGTGATAAATAAGGGAAATTCAGATTTAATAGGAAAGGAAGAGTTTCAGAAAGGGTGGACTCTTGTAGCAACCCATACATCTCTCATTCGGCCCTATCAACCCCTTAGAACGAGGTGGGAGCTTTGGAAGACAAAGGAGAAGGCTGTGGACGTGAGGAGCAAGGAGGAGAAGCTTAGAAGGGAGGGGATTTCTCCTTCCACTACGTCATAAACCCTAGTTTTCTTGTCAACACAAAAAGTAGGCAATCTCTCAAGCCAAATTCGTGTAAAAATTACCCTAGGAAGACTTCATGATCCCTTGCAAAAGCCCTTTGGTTTCGCTCTATTTCAATCTCTCATGAGGGAGAATTAAATTCTTTGAATCCATGTCAGATCCATGTACATGACCCTTCATGTTTGCTTTCAAACCTCGTGCATACATCATCCCATGCCATTAGAAAATTTGCATAAATACTACATCATGTTAGCTTTCAAACGCCCATAGTTTTCCCAATTTTCATCTTGTATCCATCGCTAATTAATTCATTGAACTTTGACTGCGCATATTTAGTTCAATGAAATGTAATCTGATAAAAGCATGCCTAAACCTTGTCTATTTTCAAATTAATCGTACATGTTGATAGATCTATGTGTCTACTTTCGTTTAAAACTAGTTTTGTGATTTTTATATCATCGTGAGATTTTATATTGAATTTAGAAGTACCCTGTATCAAGAAGGACCAACTCTGGAAAAAAATAAAAAGGGCCGGACCCCTTTATGATATCGTGGTGGCCCGACCCGCCGCGATACCAGGAAGGTCGCGGCCGGCGGGCAGGTCGCGTTAAGAAATGCGGCGGCCTATGCCGCCGCAATTTCCTTCCCGGTCTGAGCCAGGCCGACTGGTCCGAGGATCGCGCTTGAGCCGCTCGTCGCGACTTGAATTGCGACGGGTAGGCCCACCGCGATTTTAGGATTTCTGCCAGAACTTAAAATTGTGCATATGTCCCTGCTTTATATGTCATTTAACCCTTGTATAAGTTAAACCATGTACTGTTAAGCTTAATAATCGACCTGAATATTTTTATTTAATAATATTTAAATAATTCTTATTAATTTAAAAGCCGTGAGCACGACTTATCATATTCTCATGATCTCTCTACACTTGCACACACATATCATTAATGTTTGCCATTTGACCCTAATAAATTACTCAATAATGTATCTGGTAATTAACTGAAATTAATTACCTAATTTCCCTATTATTTAAATGACACATGTCTTCATTTTATTCGTGTGATTTGTACACCGTTATCGTGTCCCTCTGCCTTCGAGCACTCGAGGAAAGACGGACAACGTTTCGTTACACACTTTCTCTTGACTTGGATCACCTCTCCATCGGGAATACTCTCGACTGGGCCATGGACTCCTTGTCAAGGCCTCTGTAAGTCTTCTTGGCTTTGGCGCATGTCCATTGCCGACGAGCTGGTTGTACCCTTAAAACCCGACATACCATAGGGATCAGTACGATCCAAAATGACCTTAGTGAATTCTCTTTTGTCTTGTGATCACGCCGGACCATTTAGCCTATGTTCGTAGCACGGTTAGTAGGCGGTGGTGACTTCTACCAGATTGCCGGCACACGACCTGGTATTGTGCCACTATTACTATCGTGATTTAAACGTTGTTTTACGATTATACCCCTATCTCATCTACTATCCTTGTACTCTCATCTATTCACGTTCACTCTAATATCTCGTTTAATCATCTAGTACTCTCTTGAGACCCTTGAACTGTTGTGGCTCCTATTGCTTGTACTATACTTGACTGTTTAGCACTATAATATGGGTCTTGTGACTCTACTATATCCAATGCATACTGTGTAGGGCACGGAGAGTGTCTGAGGGGCTCCAATCTAGTCCTGGGGGCAGAGGGCAACCCGAAAATACCTGCAGGGGCTATTGACGGTGTTCTGCATTGCACCGGTTCTGACTATACTGTTTGTTGGTCCTTTTGGTACGACAACAAGTTAACCTAGAGGGGGGGGGTGAATAGGTTTTCTGAAATCTGAAATAGAAACTTTAAACACAGAAAAATATCACTTGAAAGTTTGGTTAGTTTAGTGTGATAAAGAGTAGTAATGCGGAAGCAAATAAACAATCACACAAATGACACAAGAGATTTATCCTGGTTCAGACCTTCCCACATGGAAGTCCTACGTCCAGTCCCCAAGCAACCTCTTGGGATTTTACTAACCAAGGGTACAGTCCCCCTCAAGGACAATACAACACCCAGCACCCCAGCTGGTTTTCTTCTCTTTCCCGGGCAAGAAGGCAACCCACTTCTTTTATAGGTTAAGAAGCCAACCTCCTGGTACAAACCCCAGTGTGGTTATGCTAAACACAAACTCCTAGCTAGGTTCTACACTGTATACAGTCCTACAGCTGGACAGAAATCTTTCTTAGAAAAGAAAGATCAGACCGAGAGCTATTACAAGATGAACACTAAGAACTAGCTAACAGTCAAGGACTCTCCCCCAAATTTACAATGAGCGCAGAGAGAGAATGAAGAGAGAGAAGAAAGCTTGAAGGAGGCTTGAATGCTTGAGACGCTTTTGATCGCTTCTCTTTGGCTCAGGCTCTTTCTCTCTTTCTCTGAGTGTATGTGGAGTTTTAGTTCTTTACTGGATGTACACTCCTTGAATGATCTTCAGGAAGGCTCTTCTATTATTCTTCAACCTTGCTTCATCTTTTATATGAGCAACTTTTGAATAGATCCGTTGGAGTTCTAGCCGTTGCTCATCTTCTCTTCATTTGTCTTAATCAGACTCTGGTGGTCTTCGAGGTCTGTGGTCATAGAAGAGAGTGTTAGCATAAAAGAGTGTTTATGATAAATAGTTCATACCACTATGTTTCTGCTAACATGATAAAAATAGTAGTTCATATCTTTTTCTAACAAGACTCTGAAATACGCATGCAGCTTTTTCTATCAGATGATATTTGACTTTACATTTGGCGCCAAAAAGCACTTTAAACAATCGATGTTTAAATTGAAGTGAATCATTGTTTAAGTTACTTATCAAATCGTTATGATGAACACATCGTCATTTAAGTGAAAGCAAATCGATATGATGATCAAGTCGTTGTTTCACTTATCAAATCGTTATGACAAGCAAATCGATGTGCAACCAAATCGTTCTGGCGATCGAATCTATGTGAGACTTATCAAATCATTATGCAACCAAATCGTTGCGCTCACTTATCAAATCGTTATGCAACCAAATCGTTGTGAGAGCAAATCGTTGCGCTCACTTAACGAATCGTTGTGAGAGCGAACCGTTGTGCTCACTTATCGAATCGATATGGAACCAAGTCGTTGTGTGACTTATCAAATCGTTATGACTATCGAATAGATGTGCAACTTATCAAATCGTTATAGCTATCGAATCGATGTATGAATCGTTCTACTCATTTATCAAATCGATGTGAGACTTATCAATTTGTTATGAGATTGATGCGACACAGATGAAACATGATATTCAATTTAATTACTCATAAATTTTGTTATCACAAAGATATACTTGATATCATCATAAGTTTTGTTATCATCAAAATACAAGGACAAACAGAGAGTGGTTCAACAATCTCCCCCTTTTTGGTGATGACAAAATTTATGAGAATTTTCTGACAAAAATACTTAAGCACAGAAAATTCATAGAACATACATACTCTCCCCCTTTTTGTCACTAACTAAAAAGGAAAGATGTTACCATGCATATTCTCCCCCTTTGAGAGAATTTCTTACCATTGAGGGGTTCAACAATGATTGACATTAATGAATAACTCCCCCTTAGTCTGTGCTCCCCCTGAGTGAGAGACTCCACCTAAATGAGACTTGTAAATGGTTGTTAGTAGCATTGTAGTTTACTGAATATAACAAACAGAAATGTAAGTTTAAAAACAGAAACTAAAACTAAAGGATGACTACATCCTCTTCAGATTGGAATGAAGTGAAGAGTTAGTGGTCACCTAATTGGATGTTTTTGAGCATCCTCTAACCATACCCATCTGAATGCCTTTTTCTTTTGTTCATCAAGAGTAGATAGGCATTTTCTTCTTTAATGTTGAAGCTACCTGAGGAGTTGTTTACATAAGATGTCTCCTGAGGTGTTACTTGGAATTTATGAGCATTATCCTCAGCTTCTTCTTCATCAGAAGCTTATTTAACGCTTATTTCTTCAGAGATATCATTTTTAAAAAAGATATGAGGCACCCTCTCAATATGAGGTTCCTCCTTTACATCTTCTTCCTCATGTGGAAGGATAACTTCCTGAGGTGCTTCCTATTGCTCCCCTTGAATGGCGACAGTTGGAGAAGATGGAGTTATAGCTTCCTGTCTTGCTTCTTTAAACACTTGACCATCAGTGTCTTCTTTTATAATGATTTCATCTTGAGGAGTTTCTGGATTTTCCTCAACTTGAGCAGTAGGTACTTCAGCCGTAATGGGTATTCTTTCATATGTGAGCTTCAGCTTGTCCCACATATCTTTAGCAGATTGACATGCAGAAACTCTACTAAATTCCTTTTTAGATAGGGCACAACATAAATAATTCTTTGCTTTAAAATTCAAAGATAATTTACTTTTATCTGCAGCTGAAATAGAAGTGGTACTATAGTAGGAGTAACAACATAATCACCTACCTCAATTACCTGCCACAGATCAAAGTTTGTGCCACGAATGAAGCATTCCATTCGCATATTCTAATATTGATAGTCATCTCCATCAAAAAGTGGAGGTCTGGTGACTGATTGACCTTCAGCATATCCTTGAGCTGCCATGGATCTTCTCTAAGATCGTTAGATCTTCTTGATTGATCAGAGAACCGCTCTGATACCACTGTTGGCCCTTTTGGTATGGCAGCAAGTTAATCTAGAGGGGGGGGGGTGAATAGGTTTTCTGAAATCTGAAATAGAAACTTTAAACACAGAAAAATATCACTTGAAAGTTTGGTTAGTTTAGTGTGATAAAGAGTAGCAATGCAAAAGCAAATAAACAATCACACAAATGACACAAGAGATTTATTCTGGTTCGGCCCTTCCCACATGGAAGTCCTGCGTCCAGTCCCCAAACAACCTCTTGGGATTTTACTAACCAAGGGTACAGTCCCCCTTAAGGACAATACAACACCCACTCTCTTTCCCGGGCAAGAAGGCAGCCCACTTCTTTTACAGGTTAAGAAGCCAACCTCCTGGTACAAACCCCAGTGCAGTTCTGCTAGACACAAACCCCTAGCTAGGTTCTACATTGTATACAGTCCTACAGCTGGTCAGAAATCTTTCTTAGAAAAGAAAGATCAGACCGAGAGCTATTACAAGATGAACACTAAGAACTAGCTCACAGTCAAGGACTCTCCCCCAAATTTACAATGAGCGCAGAGAGAGAATAAGAGAGAGAAGAAAGCTTGAAGGAGACTTGAATGCTTGAGACACTTTTGATCGCTTCTTCTTTGGCTCAGGCTCTTTCTCTCTTTCTCTGAGTGTATGTGGAGTTTTGGTTCTTCACTGGATGTACACTCCTTGAATGATCTTCAGGAAGGCTCTTCTCTTATTCTTCAACCTTGCTTCATCTTTTATATGAGCAGCTTTTGAATAGATCCGTTGAAGAGATCCGTTAGAGTTCTAGCTGTTGCTCATCTTCTCTTCATTTGTCTTAATCAGACTCTGGTGGTCTTCGAGGTCTGTGGTCATAGAAGAGAGTGTTAGCATAAAAGAGTGTTTATGATAAACGATGCATACCACTGTGTTTCTGCTAACATGATAAAAATAGTAGTTCATATCTTTTTCTGACAAGACTCTGACATATGCATGCAGCTTTTTCTATCAGATGATATTTGACTTTACATTTGGCGCCAAAAAGCACTTTAAACAATCAATGTTTAAATTGAAGTGAATCGTTGTTTAAGTTACTTATCAAATCGTTATGATGAACACATCGTCATTTAAGTGAAAGCAAATCGATATGATGATCAAGTCGTTGTTTCACTTATCAAATCGTTATGACAAGCAAATCGATGTGCAACCAAATCGTTCTGGCGATCGAATCTATGTGAGACTTATCAAATCGTTATGCAACCAAATCGTTGCGCTCACTTATCAAATCGTTATGCAACCAAATCGTTGTGAGAGCAAATCGTTGTGCTCACTTAATGAATCGTTGTGAGAGCGAACCATTGTGCTCACTTATCGAATCGATATGGAACCAAGTCGTTGTGTGACTTATCGAATTGTTATGACTATCGAATCGATGTGCAACTTATCAAATCGTTATAGCTATCGAATCGATGTATGAATCGATCTACTCATTTATCAAATCGATGTGAGACTTATCAATTTGTTATGAGATTGATGCAACACAGATGAAACATGATATTCAATTTAATTACTCATAAATTTTGTTATCACAAAGATATACTTGATATCATCATAAGTTTTGTTATCACCAAAATACAAGGACAAACAGAGAGTGGTTCAACACTATGTTGGCTAGACATCTAACTGTTATACTATTAGTCTGAGGAGTTCAGACATACTGTACCATTTCTGTGCTATTACTGTGCTAGCACTGACCGATATAATATTAGTCTAAGGAGTTCAGACATTCTGTGCTATCGTTAAACGGCTACTGTCCTAAAGTGACTACTGCCGTACTTTTCTAATGCATTGTTGTGCAACCATACTTGCTATCTCGTTATATGGTCATTTCTCTATCATTCTAGCTTTGCAATATTCTTGTGGAGTGTATTATCATTCACTTGTTATCGCATGCTATCATTTTCTTGATATAGTGTGCCATTAATCTCTCGTTATCTTGTACTATTACTCTCTTGACTATACTTGATCATTCTCTCTAGTTAACCCGCGTTACAAGACATTAATCACTTTAAGCATGCTTGTTTGCACGAGATATTAAGTCCTTCTGAGCGTTATCGCTCACCATTCGTTATTTGATATTGTGTTTTCAGGTAAGTCAGGTGATGAACTTACACACATCAACGGAATTGGACTGGAGTGATGAGCGACCTGGAGTCGTAGCGATGGATTATCCCTAGTATCCTATAGTTAGTTTAGTTAGTTGCTAGTTATCATTTTCAAATGTAATGATGCTATTGAGCCCTGTGTTTTGGCGCTGAATTAGTGGTTGTAATAGTTTAGATGAATTATCAATAAAATGATGAGTTTTATTACAATTATTGTTCATTAGTTGCTCTGATATTTGCGACTGTATGCGCTCTTGATGTTACCATACACGTTGTTCATGCCTCTCTGATTTATTCCGCTGCTAAATTAGCGGGGCATGACAGTTGGTATCAGAGCCTAGGATGTCCTTATTAAGATATTTTAGGTCTAGGATATTCTAGGTGAACTGCCCTGACACGTGTCTAAGTTAACCACCATACCTACGTGAGGATTAGGTAGAACCATGGTTAAGATCTGAATACAATATAAATATACATGCATCAACTTAGTAATACCTTAGTACCCAAAGTCTAAAAAGAAATAAATTAAATGTCATTGCTCGCAGGAGATTAGTGAAGATGGCTGGCGAGCGTGCACAAATGCTGGACTTGCTAAGGACCGTACAGGGGTTAACTCAAGCCCTTAATAATGTGATTCAAGCAGGAGCAAGAAATGGGGCCAGAGATTTATACAGGAACTTCCAACGAATGAATCCCCCTACGTTTAATGGAACTCCGGATCCAGATGTAGCTGAAAATTGGGTGAATGCGATGGAACGGATCTTTAGGGTTATGCAATGTTCAGAGCAGGAGAAAGTCCTTCTGGCAACCTTCCAATTGGACCACGATGCTAGAGCTTGGTGGGAAGCTGCCAGTCGACAATTACCCGATATCAACATAGAGTGGGATGAATTTTTAGAACTCTTCAACACCAAATATTTTTCCGAGAGGATTCGTGAGAAGAAGGCAAATGAATTCGCCAATTTAAAACAACGAATGATGTCTGTAGCAGAATATGAAGCACAATTTGAAAGACTAGCACAGTATGCACCACATTTGGTGAGTACGAAAAAGATGAAGGCAAAGAGATTCTTAGAAGGATTGAGACCTGTGTTCTGGGAAAAGCTGGCTCCACTAGACATTGTAGTATATTCAGACATGGTATTAAGAGCTCAAATAATAGAGAACACCATGGGACTTCTTGAAAAGATCCATAAGAAGAAGGCGTTGAAAAGGGAACATGCTACCCATTCCAATGATAATAAAGGAAGAAATACAGTAGATAGAAAGAATGAAAAGGGACGTGAAATGGAAGGAATTCTGTAAATTTTGAAAAAAGTCATGGCATCAGATTGATAACTGTTGGATGAAACTGGGCAGATGTTTGAGTTGTGGAAGTCAACAAAATCGAGTCATCGATTGCCCGATAAAGAAGAACCAAACTCTACACCAAAGACGGTTACAAGTTCTTGTGGATACAAATCATGCCAATAAAGGTAGACAAGGTACCATCACTAAACCCTTAGTTTAATTTCATATTATTTTCTCGATAGCAAAGCTCTAAGTGGGGGAGACGATGGAATGAAATAATCAGGATAAATTGGTAGTCGTATCTTAACATATGAATTTGGGGACCTAATTCTATTTAAGTGGGGGAGGATGTAGTACCCCAGAAAATCTATTAATTAAAAATTATGGATAAATTGGAATTTTATCAATTAATAAATTCAATCAATTTAAAAAGGTACGCATTATTATCACATACGTATAAACTCATATAAAAATCTTGTAAAAATAATAGTTATATTTTAAAAAAATATTCTCTAATGACCTATCAAGAAATTTGGGCACAGAAAAATTATTTAGATCACGTTTAAGAAATTATGCGTCTTATTAGCATAATTAAGGAACAAGTCAAAGTACCCATTATTTTATAAGCCAAACTAGATTATAAATAAAAATAAACATGTGGGTAGACTTTAAATAATATGGGATGATAGCTGTCATGCCCCGCCAATTTAGCAGCGGAATAAATCGGGGAGGCATGAACAACGTGTATGGTAACGTAAATTGCGCATACATTCGCATATATCAGAGCAACTAATGAACAATAATTGCAATAAAACTCATCATTTTATTGATATTTCTTCTAAACTATTACAACCACTAATTCAGAGCCAAAACATATGGCTCAATGACACTATTACATGGAAAAGAAATCTAAAGCAAATATCTAACTAGACTCTAAGGTACTAAGGACATTCCATTGCTATGACTTCAGGACGCTCATCACTCCAGTCCAATCCCGTTGTTGTGTGTAAGGTCATCACTTGACTTACCTGAAAACACAATAACAAATAACGAAGGGTGAGCGATAACGCTCAGTAGGACTTAATATCTCGTGTAAACAAGCATGCTTTAAGTGATTAATGTCTTGTAACGCATGTTAACTAGAGAGAATGATCATGTATAGTCAAGAGAGTAATAGTACAAGATAACAAGTGAATGATAATACATTTCTCAAGAGTATTGCAAAATTAGGATGACAACATAACGAGATAGCGCGTAACAAGATAGTGTATAACAAGATAGCGTGTATCAAAATGACATGTAATAGGATAGCTTGTATCAAGGTGGCGTGTAACGAGATAGCTTGTATATCAAGATAGCGTGTAACGAGATTGCATGTAAAGAGATAGCATGTAAAGAGATAACATGTATGGTTGCACCACGGTGCACTAGTCGAGTACGGAAATAGTCACTTTGGGATAGTAGCCGTTTCACGATAGTACAGTATGTCTGAACTCCTCAGACTACTGTTATAACAGTCAGTGCTAACATAGTAATAGCACCGAAATGATACAGTACGTCTGAACTCCTCAGACTAATAGTGTAACAGTTAGATGTCTAGCCAAATCAGTATAGTCAAGTCAGAACCGGTGCAATGCAGAACACCGTCAACAGCCTCTGCAGGTATTTTCGGGTGGCTCTTTGCCCCCAGGACTAGATTGGAGCCCCTCGGACACTCTCCGTACCCTGCACAGTATGCATTCAAGTCAGTAGGGTCACCGAACCCATATTATGGCGCTATACAGTCATGTATAGTACAAGCAATGAGAGCCGCAACAGCTCAAGAGTCTCAAGAGAGTACTAGATGAATAGACAAGATAGTAGAGTGAACGTGACGAGATGAGAGTACAAGGATAGTAGATGAGATAAGGGTATAATCGTAAAACAACGATAAACCACGATAGTAACAGTTGCACAGTACCAGGTCAGGTACTGTCAGTCTAGTAGAAGTCACACCCGCCCTACTAGCCGTGCTGTGTACACGAGCCAGGTGGTCCGGCGTGATCACAAGATAAGAGAGATCTCACTAAGGCCGTTTGGATCGTACTAATCCCTAAGAGTGTAATGAGATTTAAAGGGTACAACCAGCTCGTTGGCTAAGGACGTGCGCCAAAGCCAAGAAGACTTACAGAGGCCTTGACAAGGAGTCCCTAGCCCAGTCGAGAGTATTCTCGATGGAGAGGTGGTCCAAATCAAGAGAAAGTGTGTAGAAAACGGGTCTGTCGTGCCTCGAGTGCTCGAAGGCCGAGGGATGCGATAACGGTGTACAAATCACGCGAATAAAATGAAGACATGTGTCATTTAAATAATAGGGAAATTAGGTAATTAGTTTCACTTAATTACCAGATACATTATTGAGTAATTTACTAAAATTTAATGGCAACATGATGGTTAAGTGTGTGCAAGTGTATGAAATCAAAAGAGCATGATGGGTTGTGCACAAAGCTTTTAAATTATTTAGATTCATACAATTTATTGCACATTAATATTTATTCAGATCAAATTATGAATAACAATGTTTAATTAAGGCTAAACAATGGCTAATTAGCAAGTAGAGCAAGGGTATATAAGCAATTTTGGGTTCTGGCTATTTTTTTGTTAACGTGACGGGGGTACCCGTCGTGACTCCAGGTCGTGACAAGGCGGCTGGACGCGACAAGCGAACCGGCCCCAGGCCCGGTTCAGGGGTGGAAACGCGACGGTATAGGCCGCCGTGTTCTTAACGCGACGTGCCAGCGGGACGCGACCCAGCTGATATTGCGGCGGGTCGCACCGTCGTGATATCAGAAGAGTCCGACCCTTTTTCCCTTTTTCCAGGATTGATCAAATTTGACACATAGCTCTTCTAAATTCAATATAAAATCGTATAATGACCCAAAAATCATGAATCTAGTTTCAAATGAAAGTAGACACATAGATCTATCAGCATGCATGATTAATTTGAAATTAGACAAGATTTAGGCATGCTTTGAAGAGGTTACATTCTGATGACCTAAACAAGCGCAGTCAGAGTTCAACGAATTAATTAGAGATGAATACATGATGAAAAATTTCAAAACTAGGGGCGTTTGAAAGCTAACAAGATTTAGTAGTTATGACAAATTTCTCATGGTATTAAGTCAAGTATGCACGGGCTTCTCAAGCAAGCATGAAGGTTCGGTTGCATGGATCTGACAGAGATTCAAAGAATTAATTCTCCCTCATGGGAGGTTGAAATTGAGCAAGACTAAGGGCGTTTGAAAGCTAATAAGATGCAGTATATATGAGAATTGTATCATGGCATGAGAGCAAGTACATGTGGGGAATTATAGAAAATATGATATTTCGGTTCATAGTAATAGTAGGGTTCCACGAATTAAATTCGCCCAAATAGATGAGGAAAATGCAACTAGACCAGAGGGCTTTTGAAGAGGATCATGAAGTCTACCTAGGATAATTTTGTCACGATTTTAGCTTGAGAGATTTTCTACCTTTTTGTGGAGTAAGAAAACCCTAGTTTGGAGACGAAATGTGAAGGAGAAGATCCAAGTTTCAGCCTCCTCCTCCGAGCTCCCACGATCCTAGCCTCCCTCCTTCATCCCCCAAGGTCTCTACTGTGGTTTTGGGTTGGATGGGAACGAAAATGGAGTGTTTTGATGCTTAATAGAGTCCTTAATCACCTACAACTCTTCTCCTCTCCTCCAACTCCGAAATTAGCAATTATCCACCTATTTTCTAGCCATTATCTACCTAATAGGATGGGAAAGAGGTCCAATTTCGTGGGTAATAGGTTAGGATAGGCTTAGGACTCTTTTAAAGATAATTTAGGAGTTAAAATAGTCATTATCTTACCCCCTTTTATTTATTAATATTTTTAGGTACGAATTTCGCCCAATTACTTCCCATCTCATGATGGGCTCTTCATATTTGGGCCTAACAATCCATGTTAGGACCATTAATAAAACCCATTACTAATTTAACTTAATGGGTATTGGTTTAATTCTAATTATTCACCCTTTGTTCTTATTTAAATATATTTATCACACTTATTCAAGTAACTTCATATTTTTAATTTGATTAAATATTATTCATGCAAATATTTCTAATTTTCACCCTTTGGGCTCTTACTCTTGGCCCAATAACTCATGTGAGCTTAATTGTACAACCCATGTACTTACTTTACTTAATGAATTTTTAATTATCCTTTTATTAGAGAATTTATTCATGGGCCAAGATTGTCTATTGGTCCAAATATCATAATGAGCTATCATCCCATATTATTTAAAGTCTACACACATGTTTATTTTTATTTATAATCCACTTTGGGTCAGAAAATAATGGGTTCTTCGACTTATTCCTTAATTATGCTAATAAGTCGCATAAATTCTTAAACTAAGTCCAAACGATTTTTCTATGCCCAAATTTCATGATGGGTCATTAGAGAACATTATTTAAAGTATAACTACTATTTTTACGAAATTTTTATAGGGGTTTATACGCATGCAATAATGATGCGTACCATTTTAATTAATTGAATTTATTAATAGATAAAATTTCTATTTATCTATAATTTTTAATTAATAGATTTTTCGGGGTACTACAATAGCCCATTATGATATTTGGACCAATGGACAATCTTGGCCCATGAATAAATTCTCTAATAAAAGGATAATTAAAAATCCAATAAGTAAAGTAAGAACATGGGTTGTACAATTAGGCTCATTTGAGTTATTTGGGCCAAGAGTAAGAGCTCAAATGATGAAGATTAGAAATACTGCATAAATAATATTAAAATTGAATTAAAAATATAAAATTACTTGAATAAGTGTGATAAATAGATTTAAATAAGAATAAATGGTGAAT
Source organism: Colocasia esculenta (assembly GCA_014218235.1). Lineage (NCBI taxonomy): Eukaryota > Viridiplantae > Streptophyta > Magnoliopsida > Alismatales > Araceae > Colocasia > Colocasia esculenta. The sequence goes on along the minus strand of CM024757.1, from coordinate 28,626,716 downwards.
AATTGGAATTAAATCAATACCCATTAAGTTAAATTGGTAATGAGTTTTGTTAATGGACCTAACATGGATTGTTGGGCCCAAATAAGAAGAGCCCATCATGAGAAGGAAGTTAAATTAGTGAAATTCGCATTTAAAATAAAAATAATTAATAAAAGGGGTGAAATAATTATTTAATAGCTCAAATCTATCCTAAAAAGAGTCCTAAGCTTACCCTAACCCCTTGGCCACGAAATTGGCTCTCTTCCCAACCCTAAATAGGAGATAAATGAGAGAAATTAGATGATAAATAAGGGAAATACGGATTTAATAGGAAAGAAAGAGTTTTAGAAAGGGTGGACTCTTGTAGCAACCCATACACCTCTCATTCGGCCCTATCAGCCCCTTAGAACGAGGTGGGAGCTCGGGAAGATGAAGGAGAAGGCTGTGGACGTGAGGAGCAAGGAGGAGAAGCTTGGAAGGGAGGGGATTTCTCCTTCCACTACGTCAGACACCCTAGTTTTCTTGTCAATACAAAAAGGTAGGCAATCTCTCAAGCCAAATTCGTGTAAAAATTATCCTAGGAACACTTCATGATCCCTTGCAAAAGCTCTTTGGTTTCACTCTATTTCAATCTCCCATGAGGGAGAATTAAATTCTTTGAATCCATGTCAGATCCATGTACCCGACCCTTCATATTTGCTTTCAAACCTCGTGCATACATGATCCCATGCCATGAGAAAATTCTCATAATAACTACATCATGTTAACTTTCAAACACCCCTAGTTTCCCCAATTTTTATCTTGTATCCATCGCTAATTAATTCGTTGAACCTTGACTGTGCATGTTTAGATCACCGAAATGTAACCTGATCAAAGCATGCCTAAACCTTGTCTATTTTCAAATTAATCATACATGTTGATAGATCTATGTCTCTACTTTCGTTTAAAACTACTTTTGTGATTTTTGGATCATCGTGCTATTTTATATTGAATTTAGAAGTACCCTGTATCAAGAAGGACCAACTCTGGAAAAAAATAAAAAGGGCCGGACCCCTTTCTGATATCCCGGCGGCCCGACCCGCCGCGATACTAGGAAGGTCGCGGCCGGCTGGCAGGTCGTGTTAAGAAACGCGGCAGCCTATGCCGCCGCAATTTCCTTCCCGGTCTGAGCCAGGCCGACTGGTCCGAGGATCGCGCTGAGCCGCTCGTCGCGACTTGAATTGCGACGGGTAGGCCACCGCGATTTTAGGATTTCTGCCAGAACTTAAAATTGTGCATATGTCCCTGCTTTATATGTCATTTAACCCTTGTATAAGTTAAACCATGTACTGTTAAGCTTAATAATCGACCTGAATATTTTTATTTAATAATATTTAAATAATTCTTATTAATTTAAAAGCCGTGAGCACGACTTATCATATTCTCATGATCTCTCTACACTTGCACACACATATCATTAATGTTTGCCATTTGACCCTAATAAATTACTCAATAATGTATCTGGTAATTAGCTGAAATTAATTACCTAATTTCCCTATTATTTAAATGACACATGTCTTCATTTTATTCGCGTGATAGGTACACCGTTATCGCGTCCCTCTGCCTTCGAGCACTCGAGGCAAGACGGACAACGTTTCGTTACACACTTTCTCTTGACTTGGACCACCTCTCCATCGGGAATACTCTCGACTGGGCCAGGGACTCCTTGTCAAGGCCTCCGTAAGTCTTCTTGACTTTGGCGTACGTCCATTGCCGACAAGCTGGTTGTACCCTTAAAACCCGACATACCATAGGGATTAGTACGATCCAAAATGACCTTAGTGAATTCTCTCGTCTTGTGATCACGCTGGACCATTTAGCCTGTGTTCGTAGCACGGCTAGTGGGTGGTGGTGACTTCTACCAGATTGCCGGCACACGACCTGGTATTGTGCAACTATTACTATCGTGATTTAAACGTTGTTTTATGATTATACCCCTATCTCATCTACTATCCTTGTACTCTCATCTATTCACGTTCACTCTACTATCTCGTCTAATCATCTAGTACTCTCTTGAGACCCTTGAGCTGTTGTGGCTCCTATTGCTTGTACTATATTTGACTGTTTAGCACTATAATATGGGTCTTGTGACTCTACTGTATCCAATGCATACTGTGTAGGGCACGGAAAGTGTCTGAGGGGCTCCAATCTAGTCCTGGGGGCAGAGAGCTACCCGAAAATACCTGCGGGGCTATTGACGGTGTTCTGCATTGCACTGGTTTTGATTATACTATTTTGGCAAGACATCTAACTGTTATACTATTAGTCTGAGGAGTTCAGATGCACTGTACCATTTCTGTGCTATTACTGTGCTAGCACTGACTGATATAATATTAGTCTGAGGAGTTCAGACATTCTGTGCTATCGTTAAATGGCTACTGTCCTAAAGTGACTACTGCCGTACTTTTCTAATGCATTGTTGTGCAACCATACTCGTTATCTCACTACACGCTATCTCGTTATATGATCATTTCTCTATCATTCTAGCTTTGCAATATTCTTGTGAAGTGTATTATCATTCACTTGTTATCGCATGCTATTATTTTCTTAATATAGTGTGCCATTAATCTATCGTTATCTTGTACTATTACTCTCTTGACTATACTTGATCGTTCTCTCTAGTTAACCCACGTTACAAGACATTAATCACTTTAAGTATGCTTGTTTACACGAGATATTAAGTCCTACTGAGCGTTATCGCTCACCCTTCGTTATTTGATATTGTGTTTTCAGGTAAGTCAGGTGATGACCTTACACACATCAACGAAATTGGACTGGAGTGATGAGCGACATGGAGTCGTAGCGATGGATTATCCCCAGTACCCTAGAGTTAGTTTAGTTAGTTGCTTAGTTATCATTTCCAAATGTAATGATGCTATTGAGCCCTGTGTTTTGGCGTTAAATTAGTGGTTGTAATAGTTTAGATGAATTATCAATAAAATGATGAGTTTTATTGCAATTATTGTTCATTAGTTGCTCTGATATTTGCGACTGTATGCGCTCTTGATGTTACCATACACATTGTTCATGCCTCTCTGATTTATTCCACTGCTAAATTAGCGGGGCATTAGCAACGCCACGACCCGCAACCAGGGTCGGGCCAGAGCATCACAATGTGGAAGCAAACCCTCGGCACACACCCGCCGAGACAAAGAAGCTCACAGAACACCGGAGCGACCACGTGAGACCAGAGTCTCACGACACAAGCACCCAACATCCAGACCTTCACGAGGTGACACCGAGCAACCACGTGGGAAGCACCGTCTCACCACAGGCACGGCCACCTCAGACCTCCACCAGGTCGAGGGCCCACAAGCAGAACCACCCTGCTCCTCGGACACTCTACGAGGTTAGGAAAACTACACACTCCAGTGCCGCCACGGACGGCACCAAGTAACGGGTTACTGAAACTACAGATGGGTGCCTGCACCTGGCACCCCGAGAAAACCCGAAGAACAGAAAACACTAACACGGCCCGCGAGGCCAAACTAACCAAGCCCACGGAACTAGACACGGCTAGACTACAACCCCCGTGCAAGCTAGGGCAACGAGAAACCATTCTTGGAAACAGCGAGTGAAGCAACATCACAGAAAGAACAACCAAGCCACCGCCACAAGTGCCTTAGTCCAGGTCTCCCCTTCCGTCGGAGTGAGACGCGTGGACTAAGCAACCTCAACCACAAACACAACCACTGCAGTCCGGCCAAACTGCGGCCCCACGCCTGACCTCCCTATGTGGCTCCGGAACCAACGCAGAGTGAGGCAATGAGAAGGACTAGCTGGTCTGCACCAAACGAGCACCACACAACCTCGACGTCCCAGACCCAGCTAAGAGAGCTCTACAAACGACAGAAGCCCCTGTCCCCACCGTTTTCCCCTCCGCTCCAAGGCCGAGACTTGAGCATGCTCGCCGCTCGGAGCAACACCCTCTAACATAGGCGCGTGGGGATGGGGTCCCAAGTAACAGTAACAACCTGTCTCGCAGACAAGCCCTCAAGTGCCTAGCACCGGGTGAAGTGAGAACTGGCGTGGCAACCACTAATAGAAATAGCACAGCTGGCTTGTAACCAAGACAAGCCCACCAGGCACAAGCACGCACGGCACCCCTTCCAGAAACCCCCAGAAGGGCCGTCGGCCAACGCCGGCACACACGACACGACCCGAGAAACTGGAACACCACAGACAGAACAGAAACCACCGTTCTTCTAATAATCGATTGACAGACAGATAATCGATTATTAGACAGACGCGAGCCTCCTAGCACAGCCGCTAGGACACGGCCACGAAGGTGTCACCTTCGGTCACTGAATGCAGGGAGGCAACCTGCCGCGTTCCCACCAGAAGCTCCTAAGGGCAACCCTGCCCTGGAGCACACGCTGACATGCCAATCGCGGCCACGGAAAACACCCGAGGCAGACCAGGTCTTATCGCGCCCTCTTAAGCCGTCGCGATACCATCGTGACGGCCAGAACCACCACGACAAGAGCCTGTTGCGACAAGGAAGCGGGACGTGACAACAGCGCTGTCGCGACAGGAAACTAAGTCGTGACGGCTGACCAGACTGCGATAACAACATTGTCGCGACGGACAACCAGGTCGCGATACGACCCTTATCGCGACGGCCAACCGTGCCGCGTAAGGTCGCGTCGGACCGGGGTGACGCCTTCTCTGATGTCGCGACGCGCTCGGCGGTCGCGACATCAACTGGAAGGCCGACCACCATAATGCTACATCCCCGGGTCGCCACAACTACACTAAGCACACCACGACGCTGAGGGGAGCATGGGGAAAGCAGTAACACAAGCATTCCAAAAAATGGACTCCCAATACCCACCAACAAGAAAGGGCACAAGAATCCCTACCGATTTGAAGAACCAAAACCCCCAAGGAGGGCCTTCACGATGCCACGGCCGCCTCCTCCTCGCTCCACATGACGCGCCAGCGCTCTGCACGAACTGTCGCCGCTCCGCCAAGCCCAAACCGCCGGAGGAGGAGAGGGGGAACTTCTCCTCCTTGGGGAGGAGAAGGAAGGAGAAATGCCAAAAGAGGGGGAAGGGGTGCCAGCGAAGGCTTTTAGCCTTCGACCCCCAAGATGCGACGGGGTGCGGCGTCGCGACACCAACCGTATCGTGACGGCCACCCCGACCGCGACCAGAACGCGCCCACCCTGGGCGCCCCGACAGCCTGACAGGTCGCTCTGACCCGCCTGCCACCCTAACATGCGGCAGATGCCTGTCAGAAGACCAAAAGTAGAACCCTGTCGCGACCCGTTGACCGGGCGCAACAGGAACGCGACACACCTAGTGGTTGCAACAGGGATGACTGTCGCGACGGGCACATCCGTCGCGACATGGCCTGTCATCCTACACACAAACGGAAATCCGGAAACCCGAGATGTTACACCTGATGTCACTTGGACTTAGACCTTAAAAAAATGATGTCGAACTTGAGCCGGGCTCGATTTAACCCAGCCCAAACTCAACCCATTAACAGCCCTATGCAGAAGTCTCTTTTTATTATGGCATACAAGATTTTCTCATTAGAAGCGAAGACTTATTCTAGAACTTATTCATGTTGTACTTCAAGCTGGTGTTCGAACCTTAGTGATGTACGGAAGTTCAAATGCAAAGTTCACATTTGAGGTCTTGCTAACGGCAACCTCGCAAGCATATTTCTTTTCTTCCTTACAAGTGACTTTGACGAGTAGATCTTAGTCTTCAAAAAATAAGACGAGTAGATCTTTGGAAATAAAACAAAAAGGATGTATGCGCTAGTCTCTTTTGTACTTGGCGGGAGTTTGCGGAGCCGGGAGCTTCTCACTCTAGATTTTTCTAAAATGAGAATTTCTGGGGATTTCATATTCGCTTCCACCGTGCCGTCCTTGTTTTGCTGCCGCCGCCGTTGTGTCAGCTCGGAGGGGATCCCTATCTTTGAGCTGAGCCCCCTCCCCTCCGCCTCGTCTGCCACATCACCTCGTCACCGTTGTCTGTGGGTTGTGTTTTCCTCTCTGGTGGAGATAGTTTTGGTTCTCCTATCTTGGTAGGAGGGTTTTATTTCCTCTGGGAAGAGTCTTCTCTTCTCGATGGAGGTCTCTTCTCTGATGCTGGTGATCACTTCATTGGCTTCATCGCCGTCATCCGCGGGTGGTCATGTGCTCTTCTTTTTTGGGATGTTTTTTTTTAGAAACATTTTCCCAGATGGTTCTCCTATATTGCAGGAGGTTTTGTTCTCCAACAGGCTTGGAGTTTATCTTATCGGCTCCACTGGTGCTTTTGTACTCTGACCACCTCAGAGATCGGTTTGCATTTTAGGTTGCATGCAATTTGTTCCCTAAGGTGTCTTTGCTGTTGGTCCCCTTTCCTTCTCATGTCTAGGATGTGGACTCTAAGTATTTTGTTGTTGGTGGGGATATATCTCGCCATCTGCATCTATTCCTCCTTCTGTACCCCCCCTACTTTGTCTGGAACACCCTCGTGCTTCTTCAGTGTTGTTGTAGCTGTCGCTATTGCCTTTGTCTTCTCCGACACCTTGAGCTGCAATAAAGGCAGCCCAAGCTTGCGGAGGAGCAGTGCCTTCTTCTCAGTCCCCAAGGCCTTCTCTATCTACCTTCATCAAGCTCCTCCCCAATGTTAATGAAGTCCGTGGGCAACTATTCCCCGTCGATTTGATGTCGTCCATGTGTAGTGTCAGGTTCTGGCGTATCTATGCAATGATCGACAATGTTGGCATTCTCCGGCAACACCCACTTCACATGCCTCTGTCGAGCTCCTCTCTGACGATTCGGTCGTCTGTGGGCACTCTAATCACAGTTGGTTTGCCATCAACAACGTTCGACGTCCTTTTTCGGCAAATATCTGCGACGAACGGCAGTGACTACATTCTTTCCTTCATTCCTTTGTGGGTTATTGGATGTTTACCTGGGATGTAAGGACCAAGGCAAGTGTGGCCTCCCTCTTGACACTTTGTTTCGTCTTAGTTTGTACTATGCATTTATTGTGCGATCGATGGTTGCGGTTGCTTGTTTGGAGGGCTATGGGGTTAGGTACGCATCTCTTGCCCATCTTTATACTGTCTACTTTATTGAATGACACCATGGTCTTTACTTGTCAAAAAAAAAAGAGTTTGTGGCACCGAGGTCAAACATCAAATGTTGTGCTATAGTGCTTTTGTGCCAGAAAAAGTTTGAGTGGCATGATAGTTTTATGTGGTGTTATATTGGACGTTATATAAATTAACAGAGAGGTTGGATAGTGTTAGGGCTGGCAACTGGTTGGATTCATAATCAAAAATAGGTGTTTCCGCTTCCGCATCCTATAATAAATTTCGAAAACAGAATGGAATCGGAAATGGATGTTTTCTCTTATGCATTCATTTTTGCTTTTTAACGGAAAATTGGAAACGGAATCGGATCTAAAGTTGGTAACTCGGAAACATCTATGTCACATTAACATATGAATTGATACAACTGTAAATGTAAATATACTAATCCATGTTGTAATAACATTTTGATAAATATAACAAATTCATGCAAAATGTATATGGATGTCTAGATTTATAATCTCAAATCATAAAATTTAGATCAATCTATCAATTCACAGTTGCAAGAACACTTGTCTCCCATTACAAATTCAAAGTTGGGAGAAATAAACAATGAACTTACCAGAGCATTGAGAGTAATTCGGGGTTTGCCTTGAGAGTGTTATAAACCAGAGCATGAAACCTGACAAAAGATCAAGGAGAGAATCCGATGTGGATGCGATAATCACTAAAGATCCACTTCTAATGTAAGTATAAACTTTTGCTGCAAATAGAATGCAATTTATGTATGATTGTCCCATAAGAAATTCATAACAACATAAAATGTACTATATATAAGGAAAATTCATAGAGTCATGATAAATTGTTCAATCCACAAATTACATAGTCTCAAAGTAGTCACGATAACTAATACAACACGTAAATTATTCAATCCACAAATTCCATAGTCTCAAAGTAGTATATGATAACTAATACAATACTAAATTTAACACATCTCCATTCTCCAATCACATTCTCTCCATCTCTCATTCCAGTGTCCCCTACAAAATGAAACAAGTGAAAATCAAATTGATAAAAATATATAGCCACGTATGACATGGCACATGAGTGAAAAAAATAAATATCTCCTTAGATGAACATTTATACCCAAATTAGACTGTGATTAATTCTCCATATCATGATTGAAACTACAAAAATAAGATACTTTACATATGAGATATAAACACACAAATGCTATATAAATAAAGAAATGAGTGAGTAGAGAAATTAATGATTACATAGACAAACTTAGATCATCATCTTCCTCATCACATAAATTTTCATCCACTATAACCCTACTTCCTTTCTCTCCCTCATCAGAACGTTCTGAATCTATCTTTTGAGCCATCGATATGGTAGAAAAATTTCCAACTAATGTACTACAAGGTGCAACTAACAAAATTCAAATAAATGTAATTAGTTTTCAAACTATAAGAATAAAAAATAATAAAAAATTATGATACCTTCTAATGATTGTCTTAGCCCAGTCTTAACAACAAATCAAGCTTTCCACAGTAGATGGGTTTAAAGAACTTCAATAAGAATCAAGAATTCTTCATCCAGTGCTAAAAGTTGATTGATCAGATGCAACCGTGGATATAGGAATACCTAAGATATCACGAGCCATCATAGCAAGAACATGATACTTTCCTTCGTTATCTTTCCACCAAACTAAGATATCAAAGTTCTCGTTGCATGAACTAAGAACAAGAGTATCTAAGTATGAATCCAAATTTGATTTTGATGGTTGACTTGAAGAATTCTCTTTCAGAAAAGATTCAAGCTCCAACAATTCACTCATAACTATAGAACAACCAGAAACACATCTCACTCCAACATTCATATAATTACTTCTATCTCCACTTGCAACATTAGAATGAGTAAATGTATTCGATCTTTTTGCCATTTGATCCACATACACATTATACAATTGAACAAAAGAATCTTTGATATGTTGAATTCTTGTTGCAATTTTACTCCCAAAGTCCTCATTGTAAATCTTCTCAAAAAAGAATTCAAATGACTTCATTTTATATCTATGATCCAAAATACATCCAAAAGATAATACTAAACTCAAAGTACTCCAATACTTGCTAAATTTCTCAAACATGCAAGCAGTCATAGCTTGCACAAAAAGTGTGGAGAATGCAACCACTTTTTTAAGGTACAATGAACAAGACATATATCATTAAAATAGAGATTTGCAGTAGGATATCTTGTTCCTGAAAATTTATTTGTCACATCATCAGAAAATTGTAAGCAATCTTTTGCAATTTTCACATTTTCCCATTCTTCAGAAGATGGAGGACCTTTGTAATCTTCATCAACGCAAGACAAATGATCAAATGCACCACGAAATTCATATGCAACTGCAAGCATCTTGTATGTTGAATTCCATCTAGTTGACACATCTAAGATCAATTTCTTCTTAGGAGCATTTGCTTGTTGTGCAGTTTTTCTAAAATGTTCCAATCGAGCATGTGAACTTCTCACATGTCTTATACTTTCTCGAATTTTTGTGATTGTTTGTGATAATGGATCCAATCCTACTTGAACAATCAGATTCAGCATATGACAACATCAACGAACTCAAAACAGTTTGCCATTCAAAAGCAGACAACCACGAGGTAGAAGAATATCAGAAAGCTATCCTGTAAGCACATTATTTGTAAAATATTGTCCAAAACTATACTGCAAAGTTTTCCATCTATGTTCCAATCAAACAATTTACTCTGAATGAGTTTAGTAATATTTGCACCACTATGAGATTTCACATTCAAGAAATTCAGAATGCATTTTTGGAGCTTCCATTCTTTATTAATATAATGGCAAGTCAATGCTCAATATGAATCAGAACAAGTAGAAGTCCAAAAATCAGCAATGGTACTAACTCGAGAAGATGTCTGTTTAAGCATGCAATATAAGTTTGTCTTCGCTTTCTCATACACTTTCATGCAATCAGCTTTAATTGATGTGTCCAACAAGCTTAAAGTGTGGCTGTAAATTTGTTAAAAATACCTTGAAATAGTGTTGCTCAACAAACACAAAAGGAATATCATGCATGATCACCATTTTTGCTAAAAGATATCGACATGTTTCTTGATCAAAGTGAACGCATTCAAGGCTATTGCTTCCATCACTATTCGCACTATGAGCAAGAAGCATTTGTCCTACTTCAGTTTGTCCTTGTTTTTTTTTGTCCTTTTAAATGCAGAACAATGTTGCAAATGTGATTTAAGATGTGTAGTTCTCATTCTGCTATTTCCAATTAGTTCTTTCTTACAATGATGACATTTAGCAACCGCTCTTCTATATGAAACTTTTCAAAATCATTCCGCACTGATGATCTTAACTTTCTTTACTTTAAAATGGGAGGAGATGCTGGTGATGCTGCTGGAGAATCATTCTTAACCTCAATTGCAACACTTTCTGCCATTCTGATAATAAATAAGATAGTTGAATAATTTTTGCACAAAGTAAATATCACAATCACTTAGTCAAAAAATATTTTAAATATTGAATTTAAATATATACCCAGGGGTAGATGCAATTATTTCTCCGGTTGACGTCATGATAACACTACCACTTGTACAAACACTGCTGCCAGAGAAGGTGGAGTCCGACGACATCCTACTATGACCAAGGGAGGAGTTTGTAGTTGAACAATGATGTAGAAACATATGATAAGATCAACATCAACTAAAAAAATCTCCATAATGTCAAAGAGAAATCGTTATGTAGCAAGAGAGTGAAACTAAAATCCAAGTAAAAAAATCTTCAGAAAAAATCGTTATGTAGTCACTACCCTTATGTCTGCTGATCAGTGCTGACCCCTGTGAATGTGCTTTTTCTCAAACACTCCACAAAGAATAATAATAATAAAAAAGAATATTTGTGTAGAAAGAAGAAGAAGAGAGTGCGTGTGTGCACTATGGAGGAAGTGTGATCGCCAGGTACACGAAGGTACCGAAGGAAGTGAGTGAAAGGAGTAGAGTTACTTACCTTCACCCAAAGATCGCAGGAGTTGAGATGGTGGGTTAACTCTTACTCCTCCAACCGGCCGGTCGGTAGAGAAAACTTTAGCTTGATTGGTTACCTTGCAAAAAGGAGAAAAAAACAAGCAAACATGTGAAAGAACGGGTTAGTCTAAGTTGTGTAGTACTAAAATCAAAGAAAGATGTGGGAAATGCAATTGCATGGGCTTGGACACACCTTGTGGAGGTGGTGTAAAACCTCCTAAAAATGTAGGTGCGAAAGAAATGAAGGGATGTGTGTGAGAGTGATGGAATGTGATGAATGCACTAAAGATGAAGTAAAGAGAAAAAAAAAAAGAGTGAAAAATCTGATGAGCAAGAGCCCACTGCAGTGGGTGGATGAAATGGAAGAAGACTCCTTAAGCTCCGACGGATGAAGGCTTGAAGTAGCTTGAGGTGAAGGTTCTTCCTTTTAAACTCGAAGTTCGACTTTTTATTGCAGTAGGAATTCGTCGTAGTGCTTGGGTGTGTCTTAAAACAATGGCCTCATGGGTCTTTTTATAGGGGAAAATTTGGTAAATCATGATGGACACAGTGGTCGTCTATAAAGGTGAATTGCGACCGACTAAAGCGTCGTGTTTAATAAGATCTCCTTACTTCGATTAAACCTTTCCAAACATCAATTACAGCAGGTTTCAGAATCGCGACGACATAGTTCGACGCGAATCATCTTTCTGAACCGCGACCACTATGTTTGTCGCGAATTAATTGTTCACAGAGGACCCCTTAACAGCCCTAGAAAAATTCTTAAAAATCCTAGAAAAATCTAGAAAAATAGAAAAGTCACTCAAATGGTTAATTGAAGAGAGTCACTTTGAGGCATTGCAGTTTAACATGAAATGCACTCGATGTATTATCAAAATTGGCGTGTCTACAACTGCCTCGCCTTGGCGTCTGCTTTGCAAGGAAAGGGAGCGGAAAGACACGAGATGAAATGAAGTGAATTGAGTGGAATGAAGTGGAGTGATTGAAAAGTAGATGCCAAGGTGTGATGAGACATGCCTTCAACAACATATGACAGAAGCTATTTTTCAATTCAAAGTGAAGCGGCTTAAAGAAAACCTTAAGAGATAACTTGATGTCTAGACGAAGGGAAAGGTGTGCACGTGGGCACGAAGGGGAGGAAGATCAACTTCCAGCATCGGGGAAGTACCTACGGACACAATCTGGCAGGTTTCACCATTAGGGAGTGTTTACCAGCTTGTGGACGTACTGCGACCAAGGTGGACCTATGGAAAAATAGATGAACTGATATAGGAATCCAAAGCAAGGAGTTTCTCAAAAGCCAGTCTAAAAACATCAACAAGATGAACTGAATACTTAACTTGGATTGGAATAGTTCATGTTAATTGGAATTAAGATAAGTGGTTCTTTTCAGTTAAAAACGAGAGTAATTTTCCAGAAATGAGCTCAAAGTCCTAGATGATGCATGCTGGGCTAAAAGAAAAAGATCAAAACAAGAGAAAAATATAAATTAATCAAGGATAATATTGTTATGATGCTTAGTTAAGTCAGGATACCATGTGTGGGCCCGTCATCCTTCTTACAAAGCGTAACGGCCTATCCTCAAGTTGTAAGAATCCTATGAAATTATCACTATTTTTGGCGGTGGAGGGGAACTCAAATTTCAGATTCATCAGAGCCTCAAGGTCTTTGATGTGTTCTAATAAGGGTATATCATATAATAAGATGCAGTGATATGATACCGGGGTGTTCGCCGAAGATAAACGTGAGGCTCACGGCAAGAGACGAGTATCCCAAACCTGCACTCAAAGAGTGATTAGCAATGACAAGCAACAAATATAAAGTACAAATTTTGAAATAATGATGCTTGTAAATCACGACAGGGTATATGGACGCGTTTTACTTACCTGAATCGCGACGACTTGAGTGGTCGCATTTTACCTTCTTCAGTCAAACTTGAAGTCGGAGTGAGGCGCTTGAATCGCGACATGTGTCGGTCGCGATTTTGAAGGTTCTGTCCGAGGCCAGATTTTTTTGCCTGTTTCACACTTATTGCTGGGTTTAGACTTACCTTGCGGGCTTGTGCGGTCATAGGGGTATAAAAACACCCCTCTCTTGCTCTCTTCATGCTCTCTACTCTCTTTAAGTGCAAAAATCAAGCAATTGGCTAGGAAGAAGAAGAAGAGAAGGGGAGAAGAAGATTGAAGTTATGGAGCATGCTGGATCCCCCCCTTCTAAGAGGCAAAGAATTGGTGGATTCCAAAGGTTGAGCAAGATTGATGGACACATCTTCAAGTTAATTCAAGCTAAGTTGGTAAGTTCATGTGATTTTCTTGTATTGGATCTTCATGTTCTTGATGTTCTTAATGTGTTCTTCTTATTCTTATTCTCTCTTTTCTTTTTCTTTTTTCTTTTCTTCTTCTTCCAACTGCCATGGCCGATCCTACCCTCCTCCCTTTCATCCATGAACATGCCATAACCCATCCCAAATTCTAATTTCCTTCCCATGACCCAAATTCCCATGCGGCACCCTCATCTTGCCATGCTCATCATGCCATGACCAACCCATGCCATACTCTTCCTATGACCCAAACTCCTATGTTCATGCCTTCATGCGCCAAACCCATATCCCCACATTCATGTATGCATACACCATCTTCTATCATGGCCGAACATCCCACAGGACTATCCCCTCTTCCCAGGCAATAGGCGATACATGCGTCTCCCATAGCTCCGAAAACTGACCTCCTTCATTAGCCTGGACATGAAAGCCATCCTCTCTAGGTGGGGAATCCAAAACCTTGCCTTCCACACCAAACGCTACCAAGAAATCCATCTTGATTGGGCAGCGATGGGGGCATTAGTTGAACTATGGCATCCTCAAACCCACACCTTCCTCTTCAAGACCTTCGAAGCCACTATCTTGTTGGAAAAAAGTTGAATTATTGTTAGGCTTGAAGCGGATGAGAAGAGGTGACGAGGACGAGATGGCAATCATGCCGAGGAGCATCACAAGCAAAGGGGTGCTCGAGAGCTTCATGGGGAGTGGTAGAGCGGCCCAGGACGTGCAAGCCGGAAAAGGAGTGAACCTGCAAAAACTGGCAGCTTGGACCATGAAAGAGATACCAAAGGCGGAGGACGATGCAAAGCTGGAGAGAGTGATGAAGGGATTTGCCATATGCTTGGCGGGTGCGCTTCTCTTCCCGTCCGTGGATAACGTACTCGAAGAGGATCAACTAAGTGCAGTATGCGGCATATGGGAAGGAGAGAGGTTGGGATCGGCGGTGCTCGCCTTCCTCTACAGCGGGCTCACGACAGCGAGTTTGGGTAGGCGTCCCTATGGATCTATGTTATTATTCACTTGTTGGACTGACTTGCATTTTAAATTTGATGTGAACAACGAGGCTACTTGTAGCGTATTGATCGTTCGGATCGTGGCTTAATGGTTGTGGAGGCCAGTGTGTGGCCTATGGTGTGTGTTTCAGGTACTTACACAGGTTGTGGGGCTTCGTGGGCCGACAGTTTAGGTCCAAAGCACCCACTGGTTCACTACTTGTTAATGTGATAGAAGAGGACGTCGCGTTGTGAACACGACGGTCCTGGGTGTCGCGTTCTGCTTACTGCCGTTTCAAGCTCTTCGTCTGCATGTTCGCCGCGTGGTGCCCGTTGGGTGGCCCGCTGGTGTCAGCAGTGAGAAGGCGACGACCTCCTGCGTCGTGTTCTTATCGTGACGATAGGTTACGTCGCGTTCTCAACTCTGAGTTACTTTTAACTAAGGTCGGCCGAACAGAGCTCAGAACGCTCTGCTCCGACAGGAAGGAGTTTTTGCGGAGGATTTTGGGCGATCTGACATTTTGGAGTCATTTTTGGCGTGGTCTCACCGCGAGGACGTGGTACGGAGTGGGGGAAAAGCCGGGATATCGTCATTCTTCGCGAGGGTAGGGAGATTTTGCCCTGTTTTACTTCGTGGATTGCATGTGTAGTATGTTATTGCAATATAAATGTTAGATATCATGCTAGGGTAATGATTAAAATGAATAATGGCTTGATACAACATTTTGGTTGTTTGGGCATGGGAATCGGAGATGGGTTCCAGGATTTAGGTCAA